>OU898282.1:118343246-118373414 GCA_918026665.1 Diabrotica balteata
CCTGTGTGTGGCTGAACTCACACTGACGGCAGTGGCGCATTGAAAGAAGTGTGACAACAACCACATGCGCAAGAAAAAAGACAGATGACTTCAGAACATTACATTTTGTGGTTACATTCAAGAAAAGACATACACATTTCGTTATATAATTATATTAGTTTTATTAGTTACATTCAGTTAGTGTTAATAAAATCTCCAAATATAGTGCAATCACCAGTTTTTTTATCTTCTACTGTCCATCTATATTGAAGTCAGAATTAACATTTGGTCTTCGAGCCGGATAAAATTGATTGCATGCTTGAGATTTGCACGTGGTTTATATGGAATGGCGCCGGTAATACAAGTAGGTCAAATCCATTTTACCTAAATTCCTGTCGTTGTAGAGTTAATGCTGTTTCAATTTGCAGTCATTTAACAATTGTCTATACATATAATACAATATCAATTATCAATACAAAATCAAATATATAAATACAATATCATTTCTACTTGTAAAAGCTATTTTCAATGTTTTTTTCCAATTTAAATGTGTATGTTTTATTTCCATTTTTATTATTCTTTGAGTTTAATATTTACTTATTAATACACATAGCTATTATAAGGGTATTCTTATATTATGTTCAATGTATGATATCGAGAATTAAACCATTAAACACAGTTAAACGCAATTATAGTCACTCAAAATTCCTAAGGCAAATCAACAATAAAAAGTGATTATAAACAATTACAATTTCAATATTATACATTAACAGTACTTCTTATTTGCTGTAATAAATTATATGGTTATAATTATAAAAGTTATCGATTTATTCATTGAGCTCTTATAAAGTTGGATCTATTACTATTATATACTAAATAATTATTCTGCTTAAAAGAATACAGGATGGCGCTAGTTTAAATGCAAAGATACGGAAGCGTGGAGGTATTAAACATAAGCTAACTAAATTCAAAACTATTTTGAACCATTATATAATCGATTTCTAACAATCAAGAATTTGATAATAAGAATATAATAGAAATTAAAATATCAGATTAGGTAAAGAGTAGAATCATTTAGAAAACGGAATTTTGAAGAGATTCAAGCCGTGATTGAGGACATTTGTCCAGACGATGAACTTGAGGCAGACAACGTGAAGAGGCAGTCATATTTTTAAACACTCTAATAGATTGTGTAGCTAGGACACAAGAGTGTTGTTAACAAGTATTGAAAGTAATCATATTCCCCAAACCTAGGGTCAGTAAATTAAATATAGTCAATCTTTTAACGAAAATGCAATTTAAATTATCCACCCATTAAATGCCCTTCTTTTAATTGTGAATTTAGTAAATGGCTAGAATTCAAAGATACATTTGAAGCCACTTTTCATAACAACCTTACGCTTTTCAGAAATTCAAAAATATCACTATTTAAGGTCATGCTTAGGTGAAGAAGCCTTGAAAATTATCCAAAGTTTAGAATTTGCAGCACATAATTACAGGATGCCTGGACAGTTATTTGTGTGACCGATTTGAACAATAAAAGATTGTTTAGTTAATAATCATTTAAAACATTTATTTGAAATTGAGTCCTTAACCAAAGATACAGCAGTAGGGTTAAGAGGGCTTTATTGATTATTGTAAACAAGCATATTAGAGCGTTAAAAAACAATGTGCAAACTTCCATATGAGCATTGGGATGCTTTGATGTGTTTCATTATGATTTCTTTAAGCTAGATAAAAACATATCAAATCGGGAATGGGAACAATCACACGTACAGATAATATGTTGCTGAGATTAGCTAGTTTTTTTGAGTTTTTGGAAAAATATGAGCAGATTTTTTTGGAAACAATAGAAACAAATAGCACTAGAGAAAAATAAAGACACCGCGACTAAGTGGTCATAAAAGTAAAACACGTCATCATTCATTTTTAGCTAGCAGTTCCGAAAATACTTGGGAACTAAAAATGTACTTATTGCAAACAAAAACCGATCTATTTATACTTGTGACCAATTTTTAAAAATTGTCCAGTAGCTGAAAGATGGCACAAAATAAAAACAATTGAAACTGTGTACTAATTGTTTATGTCATGGCCATTTTAATACACACTGCCAGAAAGGAAACTGTAAAGTTTTGTAAGGTAAGCACATTTCATTATTACATCATAAGATAATCTAACCTTTAATAACAATTATGCTGATAATCAAACAATTTCTGAGGATTTTGTTAACTCAGAATCTAACAAAGTGATCAGTTCAATGGGATATCCAATATTTGTGGTAATACTGTATTTAATGACAATTATGTTATTTTACTACTAGCAATTTTGATGTTCAAGATTAGGACAGGTAAATTTCACAAGTCCAAGCATCTTTGGATGTGGGTAGTCAGTGCTTCCATTTATATCTGACAATTTGTGTAAAAAATTAAATTTGAAACCAATCGCATTGAAGTATACAGTATTGGTCTCGCTGGTATAATAATTCTAATTTATACGGTACAAATGTGAGGTACTAATAACATCAATAATCATAACATTCAAACTGTCATAAACTGTATTCATTGTTGAAAGAATCTCAAGTAATTTACCATCTTGTAACTTCGATATTTCTAATTGGCACATTTCCTGAAGGCATTGCACTTGCTAATCCTATGTTTAATTGTCTCTAGAAATGTTGATTTATAATTGGAGCGATTTGTTTTGGGAGATTGTAACTTAAATGAAAGAATAACTAGGTCGAAAATCACCTCATTAGTTAATACTGTCTTTGGCTATGTAGTATCAGGTCGATAAATATTCCTATGAAAAATAGAGGTTAATTGCAATTTTTTAATAAATGACGTATTCAATAAGTTCTGGTTTGTGAGGAGATTCTATCTGAACAGATACAGATGTCACAGGAAGATTTGTTTTGTGAGGCCTATTTAATTGAAAACTAGTTTCTCGAGATCACTTCTGGAAAAAATTTCTTGTTCGTTTTCCACTAAAATTAGAAGCCAACTCAATTAGGGGAATCAAAAAAATTAGCTGTTTAAAAGGACTGCTTTTTCAAGAGAAAAAATTGGAAAAAGAATGATGTTTTAAAAGCAAAATAACTCTAAATTTATGGATGAGTATTTAAACTTGCAACATATGAGGTCCATTAACACAAAAGGAATCCAGTCAATTTCGATGTTTTTTACCCTATTAGTGTTTTCGTGAAGACAGTCTTTACTATGAGTTAGGTCTGTATTTGATGGTTCGGTCTAAAACCAATTATGGGATATCATTAAATGATATCCAATATACTGGGCCAGCTCATTCAGAAATGATATATTTAAATTAAGTTGATGGGTTATGACAGCACAAGTTTGTTGTATAATTGCTGATGTGGAAAAACATGTACCGTCAAATTTTGATACACCTCGAAGAAAGATATTTACAAAACATCTTTGGCGACAAAATCCTAATGAGGGACTCGCTACATCATTTGAGTTGGCAAACAGTTACTTAGGAACGACTAGTGCTCCTATTTGGCCATTAAATGCATAAAACAATTAGCTTCTGCATATAAACATGATTACCCAATTGCTAGTGAATTGATTGACGTGACATGTATGTAGGATGATTTAATAACTGGCTTTCACCAGTGAGAACATGGAATAGAAATTTGTAATCAAATTTCGAATGATATTAAAATCAGCTTCTTTAAATTAAGAAAATGGGCTTCTAATATAGCCAAGATATTTTAAAGGGTTTTACAGATACATCTGATGTGTTTAGTATATTGGAACTAGGAGAGAGTGATAGGCTTAAAACTTTAGGAATTCAATGGATTAGTAATACTGATGTATTAACATACAATGTTTCAACTTACAGTAATAAAACAAACCTTATCACTAATAGAAGTTTACTTAGTAATATTGCTAAGATTTATGACCCTTTAGGTTAATAGTCCATGTATTATTCTAGTTAAGATATTATTCAACAATTATGGTTGCTTGATTTAGATTGGATGATGAACTAACCACGAGACTGCTCAATAATAATGGGTAACATTTAAATCAAAATTGTCTGTTCTTAATAAATAAATATCCCAGGTATATTATGTGTGATAAAATGTTCACATGGTAGAGTGCATGCCTTCAGTGATGCTAGCAAAGTTGCTTATAGTGCAGAGTTTTTATATGTATCGAAACGGTTGATGAAAATGGAACAGGTGTATGTCAGATTGCTATGTTCAAAACCAGAGTGTCACCTTAAAAGTATTAACGGTTCTAAGATTAGAGTTTATGTGGTGCTTTAGACTAGTCGCTTAGTCAATCAAGTGTCAAACGCACTTACATGTCAATGTAATTATGTTTTTTATTGTTGTGATTTACAGATATTATTGTGGTGGTTGAATACAGATGGCCAATAACTACAAGTTTTTGTAAGCAATAGAGTCTCATGAAATTCAAACGCTACAGATAATATCGAATTGCGGGCTATGTTCAATACTAAGAAATTCTGCTGATGTAGCATCTCAGTGGCATGTATCCAGAATGAAATGCGCAATGCGGTATGGTGGAATGGCTCATTTTTGATATGATAAAAACCATTCTGGCCACGATTATTTCCAAGCTGGAGTACCAAGGAGCTTCCTAGAAATCCGTAAAATTTGTCACCGACTTGTTGTTACCGAACAAATGAGTATGTTTCAACGGTTCTCCTCTCTTATAGATATTAAAACGGGTTTTTGCATAGCTGGACTTACGCTTTATTATGCCAAACGATGTTAAGGATCCCGTTACTAAGGACCTAAAAAGGTCCATTCTTAGCTGTTCTAGGTGATGTGGATAAAGCCAGTAATGGCTTATGATATTAAACTCAAATTAGCACAATATGGATAGAGAGTTTGTAAAAATGAAGATTTCAAGGTCTTTATATATTAACATGTCAAATAAATTTGTGCCTCTAAACACATTAACTTAGGTTTACTTTCTCCATTGTGTCCCTTCTCTTATAGATCCTCAAACACGTATTGCTGGAGAGTGAGGGGGTAGACTTATAAAAAATATCCTTCTTTGTCCGCTAGATTGTATAAAAAGCATCCATTATTCTTCCATAGAGTGGTACAGATACGATCTGATTGCACTGAAATTATATAATTATCTGCAAACGGAAACCGTGATCATTTATACGTGAGTTTACAATCAACTTGTAGGTTCCCCAACTTTAATTATTGAATAATTCATGTAGCGTGAGTTAGTTCTTAGGAAGCGTGGCGACTGTCTTCGGCATTGTGTGTATCTTGCCAAGCAAGGTGGTAACTGAAATTGTCACCTACCAAATGTGTTATTAAAAATAAACACCTAGACAATCTCCGCACTCAATCAATGGCTTGCACCTCCCTAAACGCATAGGCGTTCAAAATTATCACAAAACCGTAATTTGCCAAATACTTGGAATTTGATTACGCTGGTCCAGTGCCTGTGATTTCAGTAGATTACGTCAAGTGGCCGACTCCTTATGAATACTAGTATAAGGCAACTATATGTGTTTATTGATATGTTAATTATGATATAGCCAGTACTAAGGCGTGTTCAACATTGGTCGAAGACTGGGCACTGAAGATTTAAACGATGTGAAAGGCACTTTCACTTGCCTACATATTAAGAAGTGATTCTGGGCCGCTTACGATCGTTAGTAGTAGCTTCCTACATCCATTTTATTATTTTTACCGATAATTGGATCAATTTTCGTTGGAGCGTATAAAGCGCTGCAAAAGTTAGTTTAGAGTTATTTAGAAAATTCTCAACTTGAGTTTGTTTACAATTGCTTACACAGCCTAAAAATTTGTCGTGGCTTTTTATTCACACACAACATACTCCACAATTTTTGGAGGTCTTCTGGGAGTCATAATATCACTCAAAAACCTATTACAACATCATCCTTCCACAGAGTAATAGGCGAGAATTCTATTTTAACATGTATGTATGAGGAATATTCAAACACATATTACCTCGAAATTGACCGAGCAACCATTAAACTCTAGTACCTTTGTATCCCATGCTCCTCAGAATCCCAACGATTTAAACCCCAATTACACCCTTCTCAACCATAGTGATTGGACTTGCTCTCGACATCACCTCCTGACCCACTCGATATGATTATGTATTTAACTAATTAACACGGGCCTGTCCAGATATTCACGAATTAGTGCAGCAACATGTTTCAAAGCTTTTTGGAAAAGATGGTCCTGATCAGTTTTTTCATAATCTGACCTGCATGTAAAAGAACGACACTATATGGAACAACTGGGAATAGGATGTCAATATTGGTGACCCTGGTCGTTCCGTTAAAGCGTGATAACCTGCCTTCACTTTTAATGGAATTTTGGTAGAATATTGTTGAATGTCCATACCAGGCGATGATGGTGATTGTGCGGGTAGTGACAATAAAAACTTCGAAAATTACTTTTAAAACGGGGGTGTTTCGAATATTTTGATCCACTCCTTCTCCATATTGACTCGATGTCGGTTTTGACAAGAATTTTGAAACAGGCTGTTCCAAATGGGGGGAGTATGATTAGTTTGTGATTCCTTGCACTAATAATAAACTAATGCCGGGTCCCTGTGTGTGGGCTGATACTCACACTGACGGCAAGTGGCGCCAGTGGAAGAAGTAATTGTGCCAACGACCCTCATTGCGCAAGAAACAAGACAGCCCACTGTCTTCAGATCATTACCTTTTTGGTTACATTTAAGCATGAATATAGATTCATACACATTTCGTTTTTAATTATAATTAGTTTATCATTAGGTACAATTCAGTAGTCTTAATAAAATCTCAAATATGTGCTAATCACCAGTTTTTTATTATACAGTCCAGCTATATTGATGTCAGTATTTTTATATATTTTATATTATATATTAGTTCTATTTTATATAAAACGAAGAATGATCACCAAGCTGTCCATGTATTTATGTAGCTATAATGGTACAGGTCTAATGCGGTTAGCAGCCTGAATAAATGAAAGCCCAAAGTTTGACTCTTTTCAACGACTTCGCTATTATTTCGTTAAATTTCTTTATAATTATTCAGACGAATGCTACAATATGTTACTAAATGGTTGATATGAAATTAGTGTATTTTACATATGATTTGTGAATTCAATTATTGGTGAGGTCTGCAGGCTAAAAAGTAGGGTTATTGAAAAGTTCTCATGTGAATAAATTTTTTGAAGTTTTTTTTTATAGCAAAACAAATAAGTTGTGCTGGGTTATTTGTGGCTTGAAAACTCAAAACAACTACCTAAGGGCATTGTTGTTCTTTTCCTTCTTGTGTATGATATGTACAATACATACATATTAAAATAATACATTTAAACCATTCAAGAAACAAAATCAGTTAATAAACACAAACGTACTATTCACATTGTCATTGTTTGGACCAGTCTATTCATAACGCTACGCGTCGATGGCACAGAGGAAGGTGGAATTCTAGTGTGTACCTCTAAGGTTAAAGTGTCTTGTCAGCTTATCCATATTTGTAGATGGTCAAGCACAGAAATACTAAAGCGCTGTGGTTCAGCTTCATCGTGTTAAGTTACATTTAATTTAAAATTATGTTCTATGGTAATTTAAGAGCAACTTATATTCTGTTGTTAATTAAATATATTATAGAATTATTTATTTCTTCTGTGATTATTTTTTCTTTTAAAGTTATTTTAATTATGTGTTTTACTCTTAAGAATTTTATTTCCTGGAAGAAATGCAACTATTGCCTATATGAATCGATTACACGTAACTCCCTTCAATTGGAACATTGAATGCAATAAACAACATCTCTTGACTCTAAAGTAGTTAGTGGGTTGTTTTATTTTGCTATACAGCTGACGTATGGTTTTGATTGTTCTTTTTAGCTATTTTGAGTTTTTAAATTCTTGAAATTTTAGTAAGTTCTACGGTTAGTTTTGGAATATACGGAAGGGCATAAAAATACACACTTGTTTGATAAGAATTGTTCTGTGCTGAGGGCACTGATTGAGAATTAGTGAGAATGTTATTTCTGGTAACAAATGGAACATTAAAAATTAATTTATTAACAGTTTAGAGGATATGAATTTTCAACAAAAATATTCCGTAAGAGGTTAAGATCATGTTGGAGATAATCTGGATTGTGTAACCTTTTGACACGATTCGTTCTTTGCTAGGACTAGGTTGGTTTTCATTCTAGGAGGATGATGGGAATGGTAGCTTATGAATCTACTAATTATTATCGCTCGTTCTTTTGTGATACTCAGAATTTTCCTACAACTAACGGTTCGTGAGAAAAATTTTCATTTGGAGGTCTGTATATCGGATGAAAAACTTGAGAATTTTTTCCGGCAATTTTGGGGTAGCGGATCAGACTAATACACATTTTTGTAATAATCTGTATAATCTTTAATAGATTCATAAGCTACCGTTCCCATCATCCTCCTAGAATTAAAACCAACCTAGTCCTAGCAATGAAAGAACGTGTCAAAAGGTTATCACATCCAGATTATCTTCAACATGATCTTAACCTCTTACGGAATATTTTTGTTGAAAATTCGTATCCTCTAAGACTGATGAATAAATTAATTTTTAATGTCCATTCAACAATTCTTCTCAAACAAGTGTGTATTTTTATGCCCTTCCGTATATTCCAAAACTAACGTAGAACTTACTAAAATTTTCAAAGAATTAAGAACATCAAAACAGCTAACAAGAACATCAAAACATACGTCAGCTGTATAGCAAAATAAAACAACCCCTAACTACTTTAGAGTCAAGAGATGTTGTTTATTGCATTCAATGTACTGAATGTCCATCCACGTTACATGGTGAAACTGGAAGAAATCTGTCTAGTCGTATCATTTCTCATAAGAGTGACTGTAGATTAATAAACCCACTTGTGCTTTGGCAGAACACACTATCGATCTAGACCATAAGATAGATTTCAACAATGTAAAAATATTAGCCAGAGAGAAAAATAAATTTAAGAGAACATTCTTAGAAATGGTACATATCAGCAGGAGTGATAACAACAATCTGAATAAAAGATCTGAGATCCAGAATATTAGCAAAATTTACAATTTTATTTTGACTTTTGACTAGGGTTTTCTGCATCTCAGAGTGTTTCATGTCTTGTTTCTTAAATTCCATTATTAATTGCTATAATTATCATGATTAACTTCAGTTATTATTCAGATGTTCATTTTGTTTTGGTTGTTTGTTTTTTTTAAACCTACTTACTAAATACTATTTTCTTTTTATTGTTTGACATAATGAACTTTTTTAAATTTCCCTCTCAATTCTAAAGTTGGTAACATGGTTGGTAGTACTTAAAATCACAAACGGCATTTTGTTAGACATCAGTTTGAAAGTTTGTTTTTTGTAGTTACATCGAACTATTTAAACAACAATAGTTCCTCCTACTACCTCTTTCTGTTCGTGAGATGTGACTGAATTCAAACCTGCGAAGACGACTGTTTTTTGTCAAACATGTCGTCTTATTTTTTACTTTTTAAACTTTGTAACATGTTCTTTAATTTTTAAGTTATTTTAAAGTTTTTAAGTTTTAATGCCTTCAGTAATTCAGATCATATTATGTTATTTAACGTTGTGTTTTTATATGCTATGAATCTTACTTTCTGGTAAGTTTTTATAACTTTTATATTACATCAGCCTAATTTTATAACACAGTAATTTTCATTGTAGACCTTGATAAAGGTGGCAAACAACCACCGAAAACTCGGATTTCAGAATAAATAGTACGCCTTAGCAAAGCTCTATTTTTTATTGACTACCACACCCAAAAAGAAAAAAGTATTTACATATATATATATATATATATATATATATATATATTTAAAAAAACTAATAAATGAATTGACAAATTCAAACAAAAATTATTTTAGATTTATTCTTATGCAGTCATATTAAACAATTCTCCTTTTTTTTCATTATGGCTTAACAACTTTGAGTCGATATTTTAAATTAATTATACATATATTGAAACATGCTTTATTGAAAATTAACTCTATTTCACTAAAACGTATTTTGATCTGCATCATTCAGAAATTAAATTATTCAAATATTTAGTCCAACAAATGCATTTATCCACATTCACGCCGGAAATAAATTTGAGTTTAATTCACTTATCTACTTGCATTATTAATTAAACAAAATAACTTTTATTCCCAACGTATTTCTAAAAAATCAAACAAAATGGGAAAATACAATTTAAATGTAATTGTAAAAATATATTTTTGTTTAAAATTCGGACTTTTAACTGAAAACACGAGCATAATAAATATTTATGAAAAAAGAAATAGTAAATTAACATCCTGTGTGATTATATATGGAAATAATACATCGATAATTTGTATTATCTTAAAACAGATTTGGATTATATAACTAGGTATATTTTCATGATTAATCATCCTTTTTCAAGAATAGAGACTATAAATTTGTAAACCCAAGCCAAAATAGATCACTTGAGAAGGCAATCAGCCGAAACAGCTGTAGTGATAATATTTAAAATAAATTTTGTGGAAGTTTGAAAACAAAGTTTTCAGTGTTTTATTGTTACGTAAATCATGTTCTTTATATAATAAGGTGAAGACATACGCCAGGAATTCCCGCAATACTAGTGGGCCGTGTTTTATTAATTCGTTCGGTATACTCGTAATTCGTAGATTTCGTATTGCATCTTCGACTTACTGTGTATATCATATTCTTTATCGAATTCCACTTCATATGTTGTAATGGTGTTCGTGAATTGCAGTCTTGTGTCAGTTAAAAGTTGTGAGTAATGTCTCCTATTAAATCTACTCTACTCACTTCTTTTCTGTTTGTTTTCAGGTTTTCTACTGTTTTCCCAGCTTTCTTAGTTTTGTTAACCCTATATAGCTGTTAAGCTCTTTACATTTACTTTTCCAGAAAACATTTTTGCTTTAGTTCTGTAGATAAAACAAAGAAGTAAAAAATCTTTAGAGCCACATTTCGAAAGCTTTTAATCTGTTTATATCCCTCGTTTTGAGTGTCCAGCCCTCTACGCCATATAGCAGCACTGACCATACAGTAGCACTTAATAAACCTTAGTCTCAAAGGAAGATCGAACTCTGAACAAGTCAGTACCTTCTTAAATTTTACGAAAGCTTGTCGAGCTTGCTCAATGCAACATTTTACTTCCCTGTCCGATGCCCAGTCTTCAAAAAGCCACGATCCTAGGTATTTAAATTTACTTACTCTTTTAATGGATTTAGTATTCAGTGTTATGGTGGAGTTTTCAAGTGCATCCAAGTTTCTGGAGATGATCATGAATTTGGTCTTTTTGGTATTAATCTCTAATCCCATTCGCTTATTGTATTCTCCGATTATAGTGACAAGTTGTTGAAGATCGACTATGTTGTCACAAATTAAGACACCATCATCAGCATATCGTATATTGTTGATCAGTACTCCATTCATCTTGATTCCCATCTCTGTATCCTCCAAAGACTCTTGCAATATGGCTTCCGAATAAATGTTAAATCAAAGAGGGAAAAGCACACATCCCTGTCGAATGCCTCTTCTTATATGTATGGGTTTGGATATAGAATTGTCTATTTTTAACTGTGCCGTTTGATGCCAGTACAAGTTTTCAATGCATCTTATGTCTTTTTGGTCTATATCAACTTTCTTGAGAATCTGCATTAACTTGTGTTGGAGACGATCAAACGCTTTTTGGTAATCTAAAAAAGCATAGAAACACATGCTTCCTCTGATCGTAACAATTTTGGACCAGCACCTGTGTTGCTACTATTGCTTCTCGTGTTCCTAAACCTTGCCTAAACCCGAACTGGGAATCATGATATCCCATTCACATTTTTTGTATAATTTTAATGTAGTATTTTTAAGAATATCTTTAAAGTGTGACTCATCAGACTAATGATATGATCCTCACATCTTTTTGCATTGACTTTCTTGGACAGGGGAATAAAGGTAGAGCGTAACCACTGCAGAAGATAGCAGCCAGTTTTCATAAATTAAATAAATATTTTGTGTAATGCTGAAATTCCCCTTTCATCTAGTAATTTGAGTATTTCTGACGGGATCTCATCTGGTCCAGGTGCCTTATTGTTTTTTGAATTTAATATTGCTTTTTTTATCTCCTCTTTGGTGATTGAAGGCCAGTCAGCTGGTCGTCTGTATAAACTTCACTCATGGGTCTTTCGTCATGGAAGAGCTCCTGGATATAATTTTCCCATATATCAATTTTCTCCTTTTCACCCAGTGAAAGAGTAAATCAGGTTTGTTAATTTTTGGCTAAGCGGTCCCTTATATAAAAATGATGTTTAGTTGTTTAGCAGTGTAACAATATTTTATTTGAGTGGATTCACTTCCAGTGGTTGTGATTGTGCTGGTTAGTTATCATGTCGATATAGTGGTTGCGGTCGATACTATAGGTAACATTTTGATCTTACGTCTTGACCTATATGTGTGTTTCTTGTTTTGTGATAACATAATCTCTAACTGACTTGGTGTTTGAGATTTTCAGAGAGTGCTGTTCGCAAAATTGGATTAAATGTTCGCCATTTTCATTTATTTTTACATCTTCGTAATTTTATCTACGAGTTTGTCATTTGCTTATTTTGCTATCCAATTATTAAAATATCCTAACAGTACAATTTCTTTGTAGCTATTTATATTTTCAATGAGTTCTGGTAAGGTTTGGTAAAATATTTTTAATCTGTTTTTGGACAAAGGCTAAATAATTCCAAACGAGCTAAAAGTCACCAAACCGCTATATAGCAAAATCCATATTTAACAATTAAAAAAATTTTTATGGGAGCAGACGCAGAAAACATGAAAATACTTATTAGTTAAGAAGAGATAGAAGGTCGGAGATCACGAGGAAGATCCCCAACAAGATGAATCAATCAAATTACAGGAATATGCAAAAGACCTATGCATGAGTTAAAAGAAACAGACAATACCTGCCATTACTATGACCACTACACTACCTTGGGTGGTCACGATTGAAGAGAAAGTGAGACACAACTTTGGCGTAGGTCAGTTTCAAGTGTTTACAAATATGTTTCGCTTACTAGTCCTGATTATAAACAGAAGATAACTGTTAGACAAATAAATTTATGTAGTCAAGTGAAAACATTTTGGTATTACTTTATTTAAATATGGACCCAATAAAAACCTCATTTTAACACCAATCTATTTAATAACACAATTGGTACAATCTCATGTTAATCGGATCTCATGTGTTTCCTATGTGATCTGACGGTACTGAATGGTAGACTCCGACAAAGTTTAGTTTGGGAATATGACTCATAACTAGACCATACCATAGAAATGGCCAGTTTGCAGTTTGCCAGTGTCGTAGTTGCGTATCGCAGATAGTTTTGACTTGTTGATTTGATCGTGTTATATTTCGAGAATATCGAGGATATTTTATTATTTTATTTGATATTAGTGCTCAGATATAGTAGTAATTAGTGAATTATTAAGTCATTTAGTGTTTAGTTTTGTTTATTTATAGTGTGTCAAGTTTAGTTATTAATAATAGATATAAAATGGCTTCTAAAAAGATGGGAACGAAAGGGCTGGGATTAAATAGCCAAGCAAAGGCAATAATTATACCTAATGTTACTACATTTATGGAATAAGAGGAGCACATTTCGAAGCAACCGAAAACTTGTTAATACCTTTAAGGAAATTGACGTAAGTATTGTCAATGATATTTTATTTTCTTATGTGTGTGTGAAAAATATGACACGAAAACAAGTTCATTAGCCACATATTTTTTTATTTATGTTTAAAAATATTTTGTTTGTTCTTGTTTGTTACTTTTTTTAGATCTTTTTAGATAGAGAATAGAATATTTAAAGAAGTTAATTCAATTTCGATCTGAGGGTAGAACCATAGTTTATATCGACGAAACATATATACACAGCAGCCATATATACTTCACTATACTGCTGGGCAGATCAAAGTGAAAAAACTTTAAGAAACCAATTTCTAAGGGTAAAAGGCTGATTGTTGTTCATGCTGGAGGATAGATTGGATTTGTACCTAACGCTCTGTTAATTTTTAAATCAAATACATGTTTATAATTAAAAGTCAATTTTAATAACAATTACAATAATGTGAGCCATAATTACTTTCATAATAAATCACATTCTATTGGGGCCTCTATGAAACTAATATCGAGGAAACAGTTTCGGCACTAAGCTTTTGATAACGCAACATTTGGTAAAAATAAAAATATACAATGAATAATTTAATCGCCGAAAATTCCTCCAAAATAATTTCTACAATAATTTCATTATATTTATGCTTTTAGGATCCAAAAGTGGCGACTATCATGACGATATGAACCATTTTAATTTTATGAAGTGGGTCAGAAGTCAGCTTATACCTAACTTACCTAAAAATTCGGTCTTGGTGATTGATAACGCATCCTACCATAATGTACTAATCGAAAAAAATGTGACGTGTGCTAGCCGTAGGGATATTATGGTAAAATCGTTACAAGAAAAAAGTATTCCCTTTCAGAAAATCTGACCAAACCGGAATTATATAAAATTATTTAAGCCAATAAACCACGTTTTCCACCAGATTATGTGTTAGACTATGAGCTTGAACAACATGGTCATCAAGTACTTCGCTTGCCTCCTTATCATCCAGAGTTAAACCCTATTTAAAAAATATGTGCTTGGTAAAAGGTAGAGTGGCCGCTCTTGATACAACATTTAATATAAATGATGTTGAAAATATAACAAAGCAAAATTTTCAGAATTGTTGATAAAAGAGTGGGCTAACATATGTAAACACGTAAAAAAATATGAAAACACCTGGTTCATCCGAAGAAAGCTTTTTTGATGATGAAGATAGTAATTAAAATTTCGGAATAGACGTGTTTTTGTGTGATATTCCTTTGTCATATAACAAAATATAGAAGAAAGGGTCCGCCTTTCTGCGCGAAACACGACGTCACATTCCCAAACTTAAGTTTGTCGGACTTTATCACTAACACTTTTAAACTTTTATACATTTATACAATTCCAATTTTAACCAATTAATGTAATAATATTAAAAATGTGGTAGCATATAAAGAATAATATGAAAAGCGGCGGGTTCGAGCAAAACCAATTAAAGGTTAAACATTTTGTTAAAATTTCATAAAGCGGTAACAGGTGGGATTACAATCATGTCGAACACGTAATACCCACATTACTCTAAACCGCGGCATCCATCAAAAATTATATCTGGGTTAGCGATACCATTTTCGGGATGAAATACCAGAGCCATGAACATTGTTAAAAGCATTGTAGTGTATCTGTCCTGAAATAATGTAGATAGTCCCTGCTCTAAAGCGGGAACACTCGTTCACCATAGTCGCAAATTCACAGGACCTGAGTGGCCAATATGTTTAATTATATGTTTATGTACACAATTAAATATTAATTTTAAAGCAACATTTTTAGGTTTTTTATTACAATGAGTAACTACTGTTACTTTAAAATTATTTTTTAAATACAGTCCAACCGCTCATTGGAATATACTTTTTGCAAAAAAAAATTTCTATAACCGGGATATTCTACATAATAACCGATCATTGGTAGTTAGTAAAAATAAGTCGATTGAATATACATTATACTAGTACATACTATGTACACACTACAGCTTATTTCAAATCGAGTAGCGAGACCTTCCACGAAATAGTTAATCGCGCAGACAGTAGACTATCTATGATAAGACCCAAGCAGTGGCGTTGCAATATTAAACTAATTAAATTATTTAAAATTGCACTAACTACAAAATTATTACTTACTTAAATAATAAATGGAGTTTGATTGTGTACAGATTGTTTTATAGATACCAAACTTTTTTTTTGTTATAATACAATCTTTAATAATTGATACTCTATAAAGTTTGGTATAAGTTCATTTCTAATTTAGTATCAGTAACCTTAAAACCGTAATTATAAAGTCATTATTAATGAATCCTCAATAACTCGTTAAGGACATATAAAAGAACTCATAAGAATTATTTCCGAGAGTTTCTAGTCATTGCATTTCAAACAAGTTCATAATTTAGTCTCATTATGTTGTCGAGTCTCAACAAGAAAGGTGCTACCACGCGTATCAGAACTATTTTATCGAATGGAGATGTTCTTGTAGTACAAGTAAACAGATCAGGTTGATACCAGAATACAAAGGAATAGTTTACAATGTATTTAAATATATGCAAATACCATTTCCTAAACATATTCGAACCAAGTTCGAACCAGTATTAAACAACGTGGGAGTGAAGCTACTGGAGTATCTTTACGTACGGTAGAAAGAATCATTCAACAAGCGAGTATGTTAACAAATGCAGAATCAAATAATATACTAACATTTTCAGATACAACACTTGCTAAAAGGAAAGTAACCGTGACAGACTTGAGAAAGTATGACAAACAGTTCATTAGAAATACCATTCATTGTTTTCATGAGACTGAACGTTGTCGTGTCTCATAGAAGCTTTGCAGAAAAGGTCTAAAGAGGTGTACAAGTGGACTGAAAGTGTAAGATATTTCTACAGAATCGTGAATCTCTATTATAAGATTTGGGATTTATATGAAAAAAAAAACGAAATATAATCTACATTTATTAATTGAACGGATGATATTCGTGTTCGACGCATTAAATTTTTGCATACAATTTAATATTACAAAAGCGAAGGTAAGTCAATTGTATATGTTGATAAACCTATGTACCGTTTCCCATCATAAAAAACTGGTACAACTCTTATAATCAAAAATCGTGTTTTTTAAGTTGTGTACGTTGATCTTGTCACATGTGTCATTATAATTTCTAGGGCATCGTTGCCAGTTCAACACGAAAATAATATACAAAACCAGTTAAAAGCAGGTTTGTGTGACAGACTGTCAGTTTTGAGTATACTAAAAACTAAAATATTATCGAGCATTCTCGATCAGTCAGTCACATTTTTTTTTGTGTGTGTGTTTTGGCTGGACAATTGTCATTCAGCAGTCTCAATCAAGATAAGTTTATTAATGTTGTGTGTGTGTAGAGTAATTGTCTTGATACTTAGCAAAGTCGACGTCATTGTCTTTGCTAAGAGACGCTAATTGTATCCGAACGTCTGCGGTCCCTCCGATGTGTACCGATCATACAAGGATAGAAATTATTTTCATTTATTAATTTTTTATAAACGAAAATTTCCACCCAGGTGGGATTCGAACTCACGACCTTTAGATTTAAAGGCAGGCGCTCTTACACTGAGCCACAGAGGGGTTAGTCAGTCACATTAAATTTGTTTAAACATGCATCCTAAAAAATTCTCATAATAATTTTTTAATTTTCTATCATCTTAATTAAGTACCCATACAATGATTTGCGTTTTATAACAATTTATAAAATATTTCAGTTTAAAAATAATGATAGATAATCAATCTAGACATAACTTTAAATTATTATAATAAAACATTTCAGTTAGATATTGGCTTGTAACTGTTACGTTTTGAAAAGAGTTTTTTCGCACCAAATATTTTATAGTTTATAATACGTAGGATAAAATGTTTTGTTAGTTTTTCGCATTTTTTATCGTTTTTCTAAATAAATAATAAATTAATCTTGGTTGTTTGCCTGTCACAAAACTTATTGACACAGAATACAGTTCGAGTTCGGTAGGTAATTGAAGTATAAAATTACAGTAGATGCATTCCAATATTTCCTGTGCCAATACTCTAGGTTTAGAGATCTTTAAAATATTTTGGATATTAACTCAACCCTATCTGTGTTATTTAATCTTAAGATATGGTTTTTTTGTGGTTAATGATAAAAATAATACCTATCTAAAAATTTTATACATTTTTTAACGTTATTTTTTTATTTAGATTTAGTGCAATTTCGTTATCTGTGATGGCAATAACGAATTGATTGACAACCATTGTGTCTAGTCTGAAGGACAGGTTTACATTGGGAAAAAAAGTGTATCAGTTTTATATAACGGGAAGTGTACATGCAAGACACACTACGCAAATAGCTGACAGATGACAGTGGCAAAGGATTGTTTAAAAACATTTCAAAAGGAAGTTGGTTGTTTATCATACATGGTGGTGGAGAGATGGGTTTCATACAGCATGCCTTTTTGATTTTTAAATCAGGAGATAAGAACAGGAGATTATCATGATGATATAAATTCAGAAAATTATGAAAAATGAATGAAGGAACAGTTAATCCCGAATTTGACTGTTGGATCGGTTGTTGTTACTTATAGTGCGTCATATCCTAATGTAAAAATTAATAATGCACCATTAGAAATTCTAAAAAAATGGATATAATATCTTGGTTAACAGAAAAAATATACCATTTGTAACGTCAATATTAAAACTGCAATTGTATGAAATCATCAAACGACACAAACAAATCATATTCAGTATAATTTTGACAAAGTGCTGCAAGAATGTAGACACGTTTTTTAAAACTGCCGCCATATCATCCAAACTTGAACCCTATAGAAGTGGTTTGGGCACAAATAAAAAATAAGTTGCAAAAAAACGTTTATGTTAAGTTAGAAGACGTAAAAAGTTGGTGAAATAGGAATTTGCTAGAGTAAATGTAGACAACTAAAAGAAAGTGTTTGAACATGTTGTCAAGGTTAAAAATAAGTATTTGGAAAGTGAACGTCACAAAGATGTAATTACTGAAGAATTGGTGAGTTGGACACTAATTAGGGTTTCGGATTATCCTGATGACAACAAACTGCAATCTTAAAACTGGCCACTCAATTCCTTCTCAAACCATGTGAACCTCTTAAACGTTGGAAACGCCGTCTTAAATCCTCACATAGGGCACTGCACAAACAATCGGAGATTAGCTCAACAAAAAACTGTCAAATAGCATCTTGAGTCCAAATTCACGTCTCAACCCATGAAAATTGGCCTGCTTTGACGACTAGACGCCGAAAGCTATCTCTTCCATATCTAAATCTCCCTCCTAACTTTAACTGTTAACTGCTACTACTACTTTAAACTTATTTCCGATAACTAAACAAATAAAAGAAAGCAATAACAATTTGAGAAATCTGGACTGACAATAAACTACTTCCATCGCAACTCATCGTAGAGTGTCGTCATTAGCCCAACTAGCATAAACAAGCATAAACGGAAATATTATGTTTATGTAATGCGCAATTTCCAGTAGGCGAAATCACATCAAAAGAAATACCAATGCAATTTGGGTTATTATAAACACAGACTAAAATGTTTATATTATAAATTTCAGGGACGCAAAAGGATTGAGAATATTTTTCGGTGTTCTAACATGTACAACAGGAAATCGAAATGCTACAAGTTATGTTAAAAGTCCTAAATTTATGGGTAATTCTTCATGGGAGTTTTAAAATATTTTACTTCAGGGTAAAAATATGTACAATAAATAGAATCGAATAGTAATGTAAACTAAAAAAGATTGAATTTGTTTACGAAAAAAGCAACAATGGTATACCATTTGTTGAAAAATGGAAAGACAAACTGAACACCGTAATGTCGACAACGAAATATTTATCAAAATGGTTACTTTGCATAAAAAATCAGAAGATAAATCCATGATTAAGTATAATAAGCACAAAAGTTATATTGGCGTTTCAGGTAATCCAAATATATAGTAATTTTTATTTCTCTCAATAACTATATAATTTTAGATCAGATGAAATCGTATAACACGTCTTTCAGACGCGGTGCAACAATTGTCAATGCCTACTGGTTGAATAAGCATGACACAATTGTAGCATTTTCATTTCATTGATTCTTTGAAGTATATTGAAGTCCCCTCGTATACGAAATATTAAAATCACCTTATATATTTTGATAGATTCTAAAAATATTTCGTACGTATTTAAACCCAAATATCTTTTCATTTCTTTCTTAGGTCGGCCAAGTTAAAATAAACCATTTTAGAGTTGTTTATGTATTTTAATTTCCTCGGCAAATTCTTGTTTTATTAGAAGCCGCAATTTTAGAATGCGTCGCAAAAGGATATTGTACGTCGTTTCGGTGGTGTCTTGTTATGTCAGCGTTGTGTATTTATGCGTTCAATTTTAATAGAATTTCTTCACTATCGTTGGAGCCGCGGTGAAAAGCGGTCAACGTTATGTCCGAATTTGACTTCAAATTCGAAATGTTCCTCGTGTTTTGTGTTTTTTTATGAAGACGTTTGTTCGTCTTTTTATTATTGAAGAAAATGTGTAGCAGTGTGAAGTTATCATCCAAGGCTTTTGGCAGTATGGAGATAGATTTGTTCGAGATATGAAGATATGGAGATAGATAGCTGTGTTCATTGCACAGAGTGTAAAGCCCTCAGTTCCAGTTATGTGTTCGGATATTCAGTGGCGTCTGGTCCACAAATTCTAGTGCATTTTATTTGTGAAAATCCAGGTACTTTTTGATCAAATTTTAAAGTAAAGATAGACAATTTGTTTTAAAATTAAAATAATGCTTTCGTTGACATTTAAAATTGTAAATTTTAGATTTGAGTTGTGCTGTCAGTTTGTGTGTTTAGTTTTTTTTTTTGAAATTTAACTGTTAACTTATGACAAGTCGTATTTTTATTATTTTTTTGGTTATTAGTTTGTTATTATTTTTAACAAGGTTAAGCTCTCATAGTAAATTTGTAGTTTTATGTAGTATCTCAACTCCTGAGTTTGTAAGCGGATGACACGGAATGTTTGTATTGTTGTATTTCTCCTTTTGTAACTGTTTTGTGGTGGACATATAAAATAAATAGTTAAATTTTGATTGTCTTAACATTTTATTTATTTTTTTTGAGGTAACCCTTTTTGAGTTTATTTGAAAAATATATGTTTTTTTATGTTTTGATTTTGTTTTCTAATTATTTTGCCTAGTTACACTAGTGGTTGTAATAGGCATAATTAGGCACCTCAAGTGGACCCTATATTAAATTCCTTGAGGTTTTCTTGTTTATTTTATTTTGTTTATCCACAGAGACCTTATTTCATTTTTTTTTGTAGTTGTCCCATTCCAATGCCCTTATCTTTTACTATCCACGACCCAGCTCTCCTACGAACCCTGAGTGCCGTTCGCATCAGTAAGCGATTATTTTGCTTGCCCTATCTCTACCCCCAATAGGTTTTTTCCCCAATTTTCTATCTCCCGTAATGATGCCCCCTGTAGTAGCAAAATATTATCGTTACACAATAAAATGTCAAAAATGACATTTCAGTACAAGGTAGATAATCAGAAGGTCTAATAAAAAGAAATGACTTACTTACCCCTCGATTTGTTTCTTATAATAAAGATCATATATAATATGAATCGGATAAGAGACAGATTTGTTCTAATTGCTACATCAAAAATGAAATGGAAAGCTTGCAAAAAATAAAATGAATAAAACAGAATACCGCAGCCATATATGTAAAAAGTGATATAAGATTGAATGCGATGAATAATGAATTTTAGTCAATAAAATGCAGATATCTAGCACATACTGTGTTCGATATATGCCTTTATGATTATTTTATATGTAACAAGAAATTGTGTTTTGATTACTTTTTTGAAATACATTCTTCACAGTTAAGACAACAAAAGTTTGATATTTTTATATTAAATATTTTTTAAGTTTGTGCGTTTACTAAATATATTCCTGAATAATTAGCAATTGTTTTTTATATTCAGGTAATAAAACACCTAATTCAGTAAAAGTAAAACAGAAAAAAATTACTTATTTTTACTGTGGCAATTTCGTCCATCGGCATAAAAACCAACCATAGTAAAATATTGCTATAAGCGTCCTCAAAACTCCCATATATTTCAAAGGATCTGATGGACTAACGCGATGCACGGGGCTTGAAACGTGAAAAGGCGTAGTGGACAATAACTACTCACCACGAACTCTAGAACAGAAAATGTCCAACCTAAGTGGTAGATATCTGTGATCAACCATGGCTCTCTATGTGTTAATCTTTACATATTATTCGTTTTTTTAGCCTAAATATTTAACATAATTATCTGTGATTCTCCCTTTTAGATCAGTAGTAGATTTTTATACTATTACCGACTAGCATTATGTCGTCGGCAAATCTTATATTACTTGGCCATCGGTAATTATGCTTTGTTCCATAGTAAGGTACATGACAACATCATAAAATTCTAGATACCCCTTAAAATACCCGTATAAGCAAATTAAAGATTTCTTCTTCAGATGCAAATCACTAATGGATGTTAGCGTATCACATTTTTCCATTAATTCTCTATTTCTTGAATATGTATATTCATGTATGAGATTGTATGTCGTTAATCCTGTCCATTGCCTTATGTTTCGGAGCCAGGACATTTTCTTGCGTCCCATTCCTCTCTTGCCTTTAATTTTACCTCGATTATAAGTTGGAGGAACTGGTATTTTTCATTTCGCATGATGTGACCTAGATACGCCGTTTTCCTTTTCTTGATGGTTTCGAAAAGTTGGCGTTCTTGGTTTATTCTTTTAAGGACATCTATATTTGTGATTTCGCTGTCATCGTATTTTTAGGATACGGCGTAAAGCCACATTTCGAAAGCTTCTAATCTGTTTATATCCCTCGTTTTTGAGTTGTCCAGCCCTCTACGCATATAGCAGCAACTGACCATACGTAGCACTTAGTAAACCTTAGTCTCAGTTGAAGATCGAACTCTGAACAAGTCAGTACTTCTTGAATTTTACGAAAGGTTGTCGAGCTTGCTCAGTGCGAACATTTTACTTTACTGTCGATGCCCAGTCTTCAAAAAGCCATATCCAGGTATTTAAATTTACTCACTTTTCAATGGATTTAGTATTCAGCGTTATGGTGGAGTTTTCAAGTGCATCAAGTTTCTGAGGAGATCATGAATTTGGTCTTTTTGGTATTAATCTCTAATCCCATTCGCTTACTGTATTCTCCGATTATAGTGACAAGTTGTTGAAGATTGACTATGTTGTCACAAATTAAGACACCATCATCAGCATATCGTATGTTGTTGATCAATACTCCATTCACCTTGATTCCCATCTTTGCTCCTCCAAAGACTCTTGAAATATGGCTTCCGAATAAATGTTAAATAAAAGAGGGGAAGCAACATCCTGTCGAACGCCTCTTCTTATATGTATGGGTTTGGATATAGAATTGTCTATTTTTAACTGTGCCGTTTGATGCAGTACAAGTTTTCAATGCATCTTATGTGTCTTTTTGATCTATATCAACTATCTTAAGGATCTGCATTAACTTGTGTGTTGGACACGATCAAACGCTTTTGGTAATCTAAAAAGCATTAGGAACACATCCTTTCTCTGATCGTAACAATTTTGGACCAGCACTGTGTTGCGACTATTGCTTCTCGTGTTCTAACCTTGTCTAAACCGAACTGGAATCACTGATGTCCCATTCACATTTTTTGTATAATCTTTGATGTAGTATTTTTAAGAACAAAATTAAAATAAAAAAGATAAAAGACTTACGCATACATTATAAATTCAAATATTCAACAGGAAATTAGTAAATCTGAGTTAATCACAAAAGAAAGAAGTGAAAAAGTAAAAGCCACGGAAAAGATTGCATGACTTTTGAAATTCCAAAATGATTTAATATCATAAACCTCTTTAAGCCAGTAATGGTTCCACAATTTTTGTAATACGGCTCTTTTCATACGGGTCGTGATTTTGACGCTGCTAACGCTATATATCTATAAAAGATATCCCAGAAAAGGCGAGGGTTCATGTTATCCACTAGTCTCTCGCTCACTTTTTTTATTTCCTATATAGATAGGATAAGATAAAAAAATGTACAAACACGTGGAGTTTTACAAAAAGAATTATTTTTTTAATAAAATGGAAGGCAGGCCTGATAAGATATGAAATCATTATTAAATTATAACGAAAATGTGTTTCAATCTAAATATGTTTGGAATAGTTGTTGAATGCTCGAAAAAATGAGCTTTGAAAAATAAAAGGCAAATATCGAGCACATTTTAATAACCAAATCTTGTCCAAGTAATTTCGCTTTTTACAGCATCATCAAGGGCATCTTAACTAAGCCAAGAAACGTTTTTTAAATACTAATAATATACTTCCATATATGTTGAATAATTGTGGAGATAGTATACATCCTTGTCTGACACCCGTTCTAGATGAAACTCGTTCGAAAGTGTGTCAACTACTTAACTGATCCAGTTAGTGTGTTCATAATATAGTTCAGTTATAAGCGTATTAGATGTTGTGGTACGCCTACTTCTTTTAGTATTCGCCATAAGTGTCTCCATTGACCCTGTCGAATGCTTTACAGTAATCATAAAACGATGTATAGTGGATGTTGAATTGCCTAGATTTCTCGTTATCTATATTATATTTCAGCAGTGTTCTCGAGTGCCTCTACCTTTGGTAAATCCAGTTTGCTTGTGAATTTCTCTTGAAGGAATGTTTTCAGTTTTTCATTGATTATATGTAGCATTATCTTGCTGGCATGGATATAGAGAGATAGTTCTATAATTGTCGCATTTATGGAAACTGCCTTTTTATGTATGGTCGTTATTGTGGATTTTGTCCAGTCTTCTGGCCATTGTTTGGAATGCATATTTGGTTACAGAGTAGATGAAGTAACTTTACGCCGGTTTCTTCTGTGGCTTTAAGCATTTCTGCTGTTAAGGTGCTAAAGCAACTACTACTTGATTAATTCAAAGAAATATTCACTAAAACCTTTTAGTGTCAATATAGCAAAAATCTAAATATTAGTAAGATGCATTACTTTTTTTAACATTTTGTAAAATAAATATAACAAGATCAAAAAGGTTTTCTTAATATATTTTACAAATGATGTATGTAGACATAAGAAATTTTTCACATTATATTTGGATTAATTCTATTGCATAACAGACAATATTATTCACGAACGGGAATAGACAGAAAGGTACAGAATATTTCCTTATCGAATTGAATCATATCATCCGTGGTATCTCAGGAACGAATAATACGAAAAGCCAGCTTCAGAATAAAATAACTCCCATGGCAAATATTACAAATATATAACAAACAGAATAACACAATCTCTTTGTAGGTAGATTTTATAAAAAGATAGAATATGTTGCATTTTATTTTACACAAAACCGATCGAAATGACATGGAATTTCTACAGTAACAAAAGGAGAACAGAGATAGTCGAAATTACATGCCATGATGAGGGTTCGAAATTGGGATTTTGCGGGTTAGAGGTGGGCGAATATATAGGTTGTATATATGGATATAAAGATAAGGAAGTGGAATGAGTTGTAAACAAATATCTGATTATATCGGTAAACATGTGTCTGGAGGAATACTGTAGGTGTACTCGTCTTTCGCTTCATAGATTAGAAAAGTTTGTTTTTATATGTGCTGTTTATAAAATGCACTAAAATGTACAGGAGCCTATTGCCCACCAGAATGTAGCTTCGCCTATTTTTTCAATAATTTTTTGTCCTTGTTTAGTGTAGTGTTATGTACAATTTTATGTTTCTAACATTCTGTGATTGTTGGATAGGCCAAAATTGACAAAATGCCTGAAGATGTTCTAGAAGCGAAAGTACGTGGGCAAGATTTAATTAATAAAAACTGTGCTCGATATCTGCCTTTTATTTGATTTAAAGTTCATTTTATTTAAGCATTCAACCTTATAATCATATATATTAATTATTTAAATTAGATTGAAATATATTTTAATTCGGTTTTGTGTATCTTTTTTATCATTTATTGCGTTGGTAAATCTTTTTACTTTTTTATTGGTATATCTCCTTCTTTTTTTTGTTTTGTTCGGTTTTTAAAATTTTGATGTTTCGAAGTCAAATTTATGTTTTCCCTATTATCATGTTTTGTGAGCGCAGTGACGTGTTTTGTTATATTTGTGGAACGAATCTGGATTGAACAGTTTACTGGTTTGCTCGATATAGACCACCTTTATATTGTAATACATGGTATCTCGTAAAAACATGTAACTTTTCAGTTTTGGAGTTTATGTTTTTAGTTTAGTGAATTATTTATTTAAAAGGTTGTTGCCTTTATGTGCCACTGTTATGTTGGGCTAAAAGATTTGTTAATTATTCGGATAAACCTTTTAGGGGAAGTGGGGGAATGGTGCGCACCTAAGCGAGAATCGTTGTGGTGGTCAACTCTTAAACATAAAAAATAAAATAAAAACGTTATCTGATACCCTAATTATTCTACTTTCAGTATGCACTATAATAGATATTGAATTTCTTAACATAATCATATATAATTAGAAAAAGTAAAAAATTGCATTTGCGCACCGTTCCCCACCCCATGGGGTAACTGTGCGCACAGGGTGGGGAACAGTGCGCAGTAGTTTGGAATATACAAGTACCTAATAATACAGTGGTATAAAAACAAATTCACATGCAAGAACAAATATTTATTGTACGAGTGATTATATACCTATAATGTTAAGTAGGTATCTGTTTAACCTTGACAAAAGTCGCAAATGTATTGTTCGGGGGCATCTTTACCGGTACATGCCGCGTGGTTCCATAAGCCACATGCAACACACCGGTACCATAGTTCGCTTTTTCCATGTTCTCCACATATGCCACATAATTCAGTCCGCACGTCAGGTTCTGCATCAAATGGAACATAGTTGGGGTTGATATCGTCTACTTCATCATCGTCACAAATGTCACTATCGTCTATGTCAGATACCTCTGATGATTCAGGCGTTGCTGGTTTCTTATTTCTCCCTCTTTTAATTTCCGGAGACTGACATATGCGTTTTTTTACTTTTTTTGCAACATTCTCTTTTGCCGTTATTTTTCTTGTAGTGGTTCCGTAGAAGGAGTGAGGTGGGATCGAGAAATAAGCATTCTCGATTTCATCTTCCTCGTCACGTTCTTGTGCATCAAGTTCAGGTGTTGGAGCCCTCTTCATTTTCTTATTATCTTTCTTAATATTGTTCTTTCCTAATGTTTTGACACTTTTTAATTTCATGTTTTTTTTCACGTCTTTTTCCCTTTTCTTTGCTTGAGCTTGTTCTAATCGTTCTTTTAGGGGTGTGCTAGTCAATATTTCAGAGTGTTGTTTCGAACGAGACACTGTTTTTACTCTTCCTTTTTCTTTTCTCCTTGGAATAGGTGCAAATTGGAAGAATGAATTATTTAATGTAGATGTCGATGGTAGATGGTTGTGTCCAGACTTAGATGTAGATGGTAGATGATCTTGTTCAGCGGTAGATGTACATGGTAGATGACCTTGAATAGGTAGATCCTGCTGCTGTTGTTTTGGCATATGAGCTGTCTGTCTATCTTCACCGTCTGAATTTTCACTAGGTTCGGGTGTTGCCGGATTAGGAATTTTTTGTAGATTTGGCTGAGATGCAAGTGTTAATAAATTAGCGCTACGTTCGGGAGAACCTTCTACTACAAACTGTCTCATTTCGTTGGCCGGAGCGAAATCATCTTCGTTGAATTTGTTAGGGTCAAATGGCCTTATTCCAGCAGAACGAAATCCCGAAACTGCTTTCTCCATCGATGCGACTTTTACGAACGCTTTATTTAACAGCTCAGCTACGTCATATTCAGTGATCTTTTCATGGCCTGTTGTAGTTAAATAAATATCATACTCCCTGTATAGCGCATTTTTTAAAGGACCAAAGAAGGATAGGTCAAGGGGTTGAAGGTGATGGGAAGTATGTGGCGGAAGGGACACCATATGAATATGATTTGACTTACAGAAATCGTATGCCTCTATGGATATATGGCTTGAATGGTTGTCAAGGATAAGGAGAATCGGGTCATTTAAAGTGGGATTTGCCTGTTTTTCGAAGTGCATTAACCAATCAAGAAAAAGTTCAGAATTCATCCATCCATTTTTTGAACATTTATAGTTAGCACCAGTTGGCCCATTTTTCTGCAGCGCAGGAGCCATTCTCTTTCTGGGATATATCAGCATGGGCGCGATATAATTTCCTGTGGCACTCATGCAAAATACGGCTGTAATGGTCCTCCCTCTTTCACCTGAAATAGCAGCTCCTACTTTTTTTACACCCTTACGTCCATAAACCTTCGGGCACTTCTTCTGTACAGTGGTTACACCCGTCTCGTCCATATTATATATCCTGTTTGCTTCAAATTTAAATTTTTGTAAAACTTTCTCGAGATTTGAATAAAAAAGTTTTAACTCGTCCGCATTAAATGCAGCAATTCGATTAAGACTAGTCCCCTCAGGCTGTCTCAATGATATTTCAGGATTTCGCTTGAGAAACCCATACAACCAATCTTTGCCTGCTAACTGAGTTTGTTTATTGAAATTATTTGGAATATTTTTCTGTTGAGCATAATTAAACGCTAACTGCCTCAGTTGTCGGGGCGTTACGCCGTAAAACAATTTTGCGAGTGTCAGAATATAGTGGGTTAATTCAGCTTCCACTTCTGCTGTAAAAATCGCCTTTCTACCGAGATGGGGGATTTTTAGTTGATTTAGAGAAAGCTTTTTTCTGAGTGTTGATTCAGGAATACCAAAAGACCTCCCAACTTCTCGTATTTTCCTCCCATCGTTTCTAATTGCATTCAGTGCAGTCTCCAGCAATTCATCACTATATTGATGGATTTCAGTCTTTCGAACGTAATTTCGTGGCATCTGAAAATAAAAGACGGATTTTAGTACCCAAAAACGATAACAATATTGCTTCATATTTAATTGATTAGTGGGTAACCGTGCGCATTTTCGCGCACGGTTACCCCACTATGGTTTAAAAACGTAATTACATCATCCTACAAAAATTACTTATCTAAATGCAACCAAATGGTGTGCATATATGCAGCAGATGATATTCTTTAAGAATATAATTATTTCAAAACAAGTAGTTAAGATTTACGGACTCACCGTCTTAATTTGTGCAAGTGGAAAATAGTAACAAAAACCTCAAATGCACACTTTCGCCTTTCACTAAGTACACAACTCAACTGCAGTGGCAGTTAATGGCTTCAGAGACTCTGTGCATGTTCCCGCTTAAGCCTGTTCGGGAGGGGACTCTCAGTATGCCGCGTAATTTGAATTTTAATGGTGCGCACCGTTCCCCACCGCGCACGGTTCCCCCACTTCCTCTATAATGGAATCGTTGTATAAGTAGTTTTGATACTTTGGTTTATTGTTATTTGTATTGTTGTAAAATTTATTAAGTCTTGATTTGAAAGTAGTTTGAATTAGATGTTAGGGATATGCATTCTTTAGAAGAACTTTTTGCTTTTTTATTGCAGTTGGTCTTTATTCGGATCTGTTAGTTGTATAGATTTATCAGCAAGACTTATACTATAATTACAGACTTCCTATGGAAAAAAATGATGAGAATTGTAGTTGAGATGTCGTAAAGACCATGTTTCTTGTGTTAAGCACATGGTTTTACAGAGTTTATCAGGCGATGTAAGGCGATATCCAGAAAATTATTTTATTATTTTGTTCAATTTCTATAGTAACTTTAGTTTTGAATGGTAACTGTTGAAATTATCTAAAATTTTGGTCATTTTATTTGTTGGAATAGCACAGATACAGTCATCCATATAGCGATACAAGAATGGTATATTAAAATCTAGATAAACTACATCATAATAAGTTGAAGAATATTATATCGGTCTCCCCCTACTACGTGTCAAAATAGGATATCTTTCCGTGTAAGAGGACTGACCAAATGTAGCATTTAACATGAGCTTTCGAAGTTGAAGTTGCAATGTTAGCATTACATAAGAATGACCTCATTTTCTCTTTTAAAAAATGTCGTGCTGGCTATCTCGATTTACATTTTATCTCTGATCTGGATCTAGTTGTTCATAATATGGCAACCAAGCTAATTAAACAAATGGCGGACTCTTTGTAAACTTTCCTCATCCAAATTAATTATCACTATCTCCATAACTAAGTTTATTTTCTTTTCGAAGTTTATCTATTTCATATGATTTATGATGCGGTTTGCATCTGTTCGTTTTGGTTTTCCTGTAAAGTGTTTGAAGGAAGGTGAGGCGTTGGCATATTAAAATCTTGCGTATTATCCGGTAATACCGTATTATCCATAGTTACTGAGGATGATTGTATGGTTTCGTTTAGTAAATTATCAACAACATTCTCTTCTGACGGAGACAGAAAGCTAAGTTCATCATAAAACATATACTTTTTAAACTTTTGTCCAGCATTTC
>OU898282.1:118373914-118411057 GCA_918026665.1 Diabrotica balteata
ACAGACGCAAGATTCTATTTGCTAACGTCAGCCACCGGGCGAGGGACAAGTTTCCGGGGTTTCTACTGGCCAACTCAGAGGGACATTCACCTTTGACTACAGCCTGACATATATCCCAAAGGTATTTCTGGTCGTACTTAAGTCTTTACTATCGACTTCTGGGAAGGTGCTATCTATTTTGTCATAGTTGATAACCGGGAAGTCCTGGGGTTGGTCAAACCTTTGCCTATTGGCCCACTGAATGATGTTGGTCCTGTGGTTGGACCGTCAAGAGCAACAAAAACTTTCCTCAAAGGCAATTCGTTTAAGTGCAACATACATATTACTACTTGGACCGGATGTTTCAATGCGCGTTCAAACAACAAAACTGCTCCTTGCGATGTTCCAGTATTCGTTGCCGTACCATCACCACTAAGCGCTTTGATATTTGAGTTATTAGTGGAGTTATCACTCATGTAACTTAATATTGATGATACTATAACTTTCCTACAAGAATGCTACGTTGTTACGTCTTCTCTACTTTACTATATGGCATGGAAGCGTGGACAATAAAGCAGTCTGAAATCAAAAAATTAAACTCCTTTGAGATGTGGTGCTACAGGAGAATGCATAAAATATCGTGGATTAAAAAAGTAACTAATATAGAGGTGTTACAAAGAATGAAGAAAGAATGTGAAGTCATAAAAACTGTTAAAATTAGAAAGATTCAATATCTGGGACATTTAATGAGGGTGTATGTATGTAAGAGGCAATACATATAACTGATGACCGCGACCAGTGGAGAAATATTATCAATCAAACTGTCCGAGCTGCTGAAGCCCAATTATGAACCACAACACATCTACTAAGATGTTAATGACTGTGATGATGATCATGATGAGAAGTATGTATTACTGAGGTTGATTATGCCAAGGGAAGATACAAGGGAAGAGAAACCCAGGACGAAGCAAAATGTCCTGGCTAAGAAATTTGAGAGAGTGGTTCGGCTGCAGCTCATTGGAATTATTCAGAAATGCGGCCAACAAAGTTAAAATAGCGATGATGATTTCCAACCTCCGCTAGGAGAAGAAACCCGAAGAAGATGAAGAATATCTTTCCCAGGTCCACTGTTTGGAGTTACATGACCGAAATATGCTGAACCTGTTTCCTCGACCAAAGATATCTCTTCTTCTTGTATGGTTTTACGGACAGATTTAACACGTACAATTTCTTTGATTATGGTTTCATCCTTCCTACCATCGAAGTAAAGAGCAATGATTTCGTTTGTGCGAGTTGAATTAATACTTCGGCGGTACTTTAACCTTTCACGAAAAATCTTGGACTTGTCAATAACTGCGGCTTGGTTTTCTGATGATATGACATTAAAATCTTCTAGAAGAGCACTTGCTAGTTGAGCATCTGCTCTGTTGGAAATGCCTCTGCGATCACATGCCCTAAAAACAATGACAGATTCACTGGCAGGCCTCGTTTTACTTTCACGCTTGGACTTAATTTCGTTTAATTTTGTTTCTTAGAGGAGTTATTTTAGAACCTTGAACTTTTTCATCAGGCCCATTTGATTTTTCTTCCATGGATTCATCATTAGAGTCACTACTAAGAATATCCACATTTATTAAATGAGGTGGAGTAGTTAGTTCCACATTCCTACTTAATTTAGATTGCAGGGACTTTTCCTTCTGAAAAAGAAAAAGACACACACACTAAACAAAACACACTAAAATACATGTAACAACGCGCAAACCACGTGCTGTCACATTGAACGGTGGAGTCAGACTAACAGAAAAAAAGGTGTGAGTGAGTGGTGGAGTGGAGCCAGACGCCAGACATCCGTTGACTCACAAGTCAGTGCCAGCTGCCCGTCTCCAAGATCAACTTCTACTTAGCTGACGGACTTAAGTTTTGACCCATTTCATTAAAATACAGCACTCTAATAAATGTATTAGAATTTTTTTTACTGTTTCTGATTCATGTCAAACTTGAATTAAATATGAAAATTGTGATATATTTAGGGTAATTCCGGGTTACCTAAATAATTTTACTCAGAACCAAAATGTTTACTATGGATAAATTAAATGTAAAAATGCACATTTTTCAACTTGACTTTAACTTGATTACTTTTTGATTGTTTTTTTACAAAAAAGTATCTTTTGTACATTCCGGGAGACTTAAATTGTTGGATTGTTGTGAATTCAAAAAGATTTTTTTTGGTAGATCAACGATGGTAGTAACAACTTTTATCAACTTGAAAAATTAAATAATAAAAAAAAATTGTGATACACTCTAATGGATAATACTATTCTCGTTATTCTCTTTTCATGTCTCTTGTAATAATGATATACATACAACTTCAATAAAACGTCTTTCATGGTCGTTTTTGTGTTAGTATTTTGTTTTTATCTCTCTGTTTATTTTCTCTTTGTAACTGTTTTTTACATATTTGTCATTTATTAGAAACATTACATTACATACAATAATATTTTCTATCATTGACGTGCACATGTACTTTCTGGAACATAACTACTGATGTGGTGCCAGGTAAATTTCCTTGTAAGTTCTATTTGAAGGTGTTTTTGGGATGAAATCGAGTAGAGACCAAAGATCAATTATTTATTAAATAATAGTAAGAACAGCCGGCAAAGTAGTAATACAAGATATACAAGTGTGTAAGAGTACACCGACAAGCAGAATATGAAAGTAGTACTAGGGAGATGCAAAAAATCGCAAATACGAGGCATAAACTAGAAATTCTACATCAATTTAATCTACAAAATTATATCAGAATAGGCTACAGCAGGAGTGCTCAAACGTCGATCTCGACTTTTGTCGGGTAGTGCTTTTTGGGTAGATCTCGAGAAGAAAAAAAATTTAATAAGTAGTTAGGTAACTAAAATACTGTCAGCAGAGTTAAACGTTTTTATTAATACTGAACTATACAAATACATAGAATGCTTGACTAAGCATCATTGCAATTCAAAGAAGTGGGGACAACAAAATACTGTCCACACAACATATTTTAGATTTACATAAATTATTAACTAATTATTTTATTAATTCAATATTTATTATAATTATTAATCAAATTTGGGATGATATTCTATCAACTACAAAAATGTTATTACGTAATAAAATAACACTGTTTGCGGCAAAAGGTGGCTTTAATCCAGGCCGGATTAAGGCACGGCCAACTGGCCGCGCCCAGGGCGCAAAATTTTGGGGCGGCGGATTTGAGAAAAAAAAAGTGTAATTATTTTTGATTGATTAATAAAGCTTTATTATCGATTATCAAGACCAGTGAACCTGAGCATTAAATATTAAAAAACTATTTTATTGTTTATTATTTATTTATAACGCGACACTCTGCGCGGTGTAATGTGTCGCAGTACACTACGCTACGCCACTCTATCCAAGTGAGTCGAAGGGGCGAGGCGGCAGTCTGTATCGTACGCTACGCACGGGAAATTTAGTTGTGGGATCGTAGTAGTTGCTAGCATTGGCTGATGGCAGGCGTCTTGTCGCCTTGCCGCTTCCCTCCCCCACCAACTCCATCACCGCCACGCGCCATTGTCATTCGGTTGTCTGGTCTCAACTCCACGTACTGCAGTCTGTCTAACTGTTTAGGTTTAACGTTTTTGTAATTTGTTTTGAGCGGAGTAACATTTTGAAATTGTAACTTGTGAGGTAAGAAATATTTATTTGTTTATAGTAATGGTAATGTAAGTTAATATAGATCTTACATCTAAAGGTTCAGATAAGTTTATGCAGCAGCAGTTAGCACTGGTGTAAGGAGTAGTGAGACGGTGAGAGCTGTGCTGTGTAGGCCGTAAGGCCGTAAGTTGTCAAATTTTGTGGCTATTTAATTTTGCATATTTCGCCATTTTACTTTGTGGTAGTAAGAGAAGCAATGTAATTCGGCATGTTGCCATACGTATAGGTTTCACAATGAGTTGAATAAGTAATGGAAGGAAATTCGCTTCCCTCATTTTTTCGCTTCATTTTTCCTGTCGTATCGTACTACAGTTTTGAATTATACAGATATTCTTTTTTTTACAGTCAGACCTTTACTTCCGATGTCATTGATGCTATAACAAGCAGCTGTACAAATGGATGGACGCAAACGGCTCAGTGGGTGGCAATACAAAAAAGTAGCCGAAGAGAAGAAAAAAAAATTGACAGAAGTTGTAAATAAAACTGCGAAGCTTGATACATTTTTTACAAGAAGTAACCTACCAGTGCCACCAGAACCAGTGCTTTTAGAAAGTGTCAAAGAATTTTGTGAAGTAGAACTAGAAGTATGTTCCATATTAACGCCTTCAGCTTCAACAGCTTCAGCATCAGTGCCTTCAGCTTTAACATCAACCCTCCAGCTTCAGCATTAGCCCCTTCAGCTTCAACATCAACCCCTTTAGCTTCAGCATCAGCCCCTCCGGTTTCAACATCAACCCCTTCAGCTTCAGCATCAACCCCTTCAGCTTCACCCTCAACCCCTTCAGCATCAGCACCTTCAGCTTCGTCATGTGTTGATACTGACAAGATCAAACCAGCTATATCCGAATTAACTTTTGTTGTTGACGAGATTGAAGATCAATTAACAGTCTCTGAACCTGACTCTTCTGTCCATTTGAAACCAAATTATGATCCTGCTTTATGGATAGTGAATGAAGAGACGCGGGAATATTTTGTTAAAAATGGATGGAATCAAAATAAAGATTGCGATTTTAAAAAATCTGAAAGGCAATATCCAGACAGGAAAAGAGTGTTGGCTAAATGGCTATTCGACAGAAAACTTGCAAATGGCGAAATTGTAAATAGAGATTTCTTGATTTACTCACCAAGTTTAGGCTCTTTGTTCTGTGGTCCATGCAAATTGTTTAGTTCGACCTCTACTCAGTTTACTGAAAATGGGTTCAGTGATTGGAAACATGCATCAGCGAGAATAAAAGAGCATGAAAACTCGCACGTTCACTACAATAGTGTAATAGTATACAAACAAAGAGCAGAAGCAGCCGGGAGGATCGATAAGCTTCTACAAAACCAAGTGGAAGAAGAAATAAGGTATTGGAAGGCAGTTCTCCAGAGAGTGGTGGCCGTAATAAAAAAACTTGCCTCGCGTGGTCTTGCCTTTAGGGGGACTGACGAAAAATTTGGTTCTTTTTCAAATGGCAACTATATGATGTGCTTGGAGCTGATTGCCGAATTTGATCCATTTTTGAAAGCACACATTGAAAAATATGGGAAAGCGGGTAAAGGCAATCAGTCATACCTATCATCAACCATTTGTGAAGAACTCATCGAAATAATGGCAAAAACCGTTATTGATACAATTTTGAATGATGCTAAGAAAAGCAAGTACTATTCTATAATAGTAGATTCCACCCCTGATGTAACACACATTGATCAATTGTCTTTCATATTAAGGTATGTGAATGAATTGGGAATCCCTGAAGAACATTTTGTTGAATTTATGAAAAATCAAGGTCATACAGGTGAAGAACTAGTGAACTCAGTGCTTTCTTTCCTACAGTCGAAAGGATTGGACATACAAAACTGTAGGGGACAGTCCTATGACAACGCGTCAAATATGTCAGGAATGTACTCGGGGTGCAGGCAAGACTTAAAGAAAAGAATCCCTTGATATTTTATGTGCCTTGTTCAGCGCATTCACTAAATTTAGTGGGATCAAGCGCAGCAGAATGCTGTTCTCTTGCAAAACATTTCTTTGATCTCTTGCAAGGATTGTACAATTTTTTCTCGTCTTCTACGCACAGGTGGAATCTTCTTCTGTCAAATTTCACGGCCACAGGAAAGGACAAGAACACGTCGTTGAAGTCTCTCAGTGTTACAAGATGGTCTGCAAGGGAAGAAGCTTGCAAAAGCCTTAATAAAGACTACAAACCCATGGTCAAGACGCTGATAGACATGACTTCAAGCAATCATGAAAACAAACAGACACAATCCAAAGCCAAAGGGTTGTTGCGAAAACTAATGTCTCTAGAAACATGTTTCATGGCAGCCCTTTGGGGAGATGTACTTCAAAAATTTAATTCAGTCAGTGAAAAGATCCAGGCTGAAAATATGACCGTGGACAGCGTTGTAATCCTGTACAACTCACTCACAGAGTATGTGATGAACATGAAAGACATGTTTACCCACTATAAGAAAGAGGGCGAAAAAAAACTGCAAATTGCGCAAGGTGAAATGAGACAGAACGATGAGCCAGAACTTCCACAAGAGACGCAGCCGCAGGTGCAGCAAGATTTTGATCGCCCAAAAAGAAAGGCGAAAAGAAAGAGGTTCTTTGATGAATCTTCAGAAGAAGATGAAGAAAGAACTTATGATGAGGATGATGACATTAGGGGAAATTGTCTTCAACAAAGTTATGACATCATCGTGGAAACACTTCAGTTTCAGTTAGACAAAAGGATCTCTGTGTACACAGACTTCGTTGCAAAGTTTTCATTTCTAACAAAATTAAAGACTCTAACTACCGAAGAAATTACTGCTAACGCGACGTCTTTGCAGAAAATCTATATTGAAGACATTGAAGAGTCAGAGTTTATATGCGAGTGCATCCATCTGAAAGGACTTCTGATCCGAGGAAACTACAAAGAAGCCGAAAAAGACTTTTCACTATCAAACTTGTACAGATTTTTGATAGAAAAAAATCTACAGGACTTGTTTCCCAACGTGGCTATTGGTTTGAAAATGTTTTTGACAACTCCTGCTACAAACTGTTCTGCTGAGAGATCGTTTTCGACCTTGAAAAGAGTAAAAACTATCTGCGTTCAACAGTGACTCAAGAACGACTCGTCAGCCTGGCTGTTTTAGCCATAGAACATGAACTGACAACAAAACTCGATTTCAGTGCAGTTGTTGATGATTTTTCCAATGCACGTGCAAGAAAGAAGAAGTTTTAAGTTATATTTACTTTAACAAAGCTAATTTAGTGAGTAAGTTATTTGTTTGGATATGTGATTTGTATGCTCTGAACAGTTATATTTCGATGTTGTATATATTTGTTATTATCCTATATTCAATACAGAAATTATCATTTATTTTGCAGTCTTACTCTGTACACCTTTTACTAATTTTAGCCCCTTCCTAACTGTCCTGTTTTTGCCCATAAATCGACAGCAATGACCGATTATGGCTCAAAGCCTGCGGGCACATTCACAGGTGAGCCGTCGCCGAGTAACGAAGCCGAATTTTCACTTCACTCCAAATCAATCATTCTCAGCCAAAATAGTCATAAAACTATAAAAGAATTGTTGAGTTTGGGAATTACGAGCTGCATGATGTTTCACAAATAATATCAACAACGATTTTATTTACTATTATTGTAATCTTAAGTAATGGAATATCACGGTTGTAGAAAATGGTTTCGTAATTAACGGAGTTTTGTCAAATAGTTTATTTTAATTAATAAAACGCAATTTTAGGACATAGTTTCTTGTTTTCATCATGAGAGGTACTAAAACCATTACAATATCAAGAGACAGTTGAGCGCTGGAAAATGTCCCAAAATGCGTTATTTTGCCTCTAAATTTCAATTTTTTTCGGGGGGGGGGGCCGGACCCCCCCCCCCCCCCGGTGTTGCACCCCCGCTAGGGCGGCAGGCAGACCTCTGGCCCATGGGCGGCAAAAGTGTTAATCCGGCACTGGCTTTATCAAAGGAACGCGTGGCACTTGTCAAAGAAAAGCCGTGTTCATTCTAGACGAGAGACAGTACAGTCTAGTTTTGGGCGGCGCGTTTGACGTGACCATTCTAGACTTTCTTTTACGCCTGCAGGAATTGGAGTTATTCTGAATTGTAACTTGATAGCGATCCTACGTTGATACAAAGTTTATTATTAAATAGTGGAAAATGAGTGCAGTGAAGAAATCTAAAACGTATCATTTCAATAAGGATTGGGAGAATAATTTTTCTTTTCTATGGTAAAGGATAAGTGCATTTGTGTTATTTGTCGTGCGTCAATTGCAATACCTAAGCGTGGTAACTTAGAGAGGCATCATAAAACGGTTCATAAAAACTATGAAAAGGATTTTCCGCCACAGAGTGAATTAAGAAAACGAAAAGTAAGTGATTTGATATCTTGTTTGAAAAAAGAACAATCCATGTTCACAAGACCAGCCAAACAATCAAAATCTGCAACGATCGCTTCATTTAAAATATCATATTTTGGCGAAACACAAGAAACCATTTGAAGATGGATCGGTGGTGAAGGAAGCATTTTATGAAGCGGGTGAGACTTTATTTGGAGATTTTAAAAATAAAACAGAAATCATGTCTGCTATTAGAGAACTTCAGTTATCTCGTCCGACTGTCACAAGACGTATTGAAGTCATGAGTCCAGACATCGCAGATAAACTAAAACATGATATCATGAATGTACATACTTTTCTTTACAGTTCGACGCATCCATCGATATCACAGACACTGCCCAGCTGTGTATTTTTATTCGGATGGTATTTAATGACATGTTGGCTAAAAAAGAATTTTTGACAATCATTCTTCTGAAGGGGAAGACCCTTGGCAAAGATATATATGACGTTTTCTTAAATTTTGTAAAAAACTACGAGCTACCAATATATAAATTAATGTGCATTACAACCAATGGAGCACCAGCAATGACTGGAAACAAAAACGGCTTTGTGGCATTGTGTCGAGCTAATGAAGAATTCCCTTCATTTTTTTCATTCCATTGTATGCATCAACAAGTTTTGTGTTTAAAAGTTTTAAACACGGAGGAAATTATGGGCATTGCAATAAAAATTGTGAATTCCATCCGTGCACGTAGCTTGCAACGGCGGCTCTTTCAGTTGCAGCTGAACACACTGATTTAGTTCTTCACACGGACGTCAGGTGGTTGAGTCGCGGAAAATTCCTAGAAAGGTTTCAAGAATTATTGCCCGAAATAACAGCTTTTCTAGACGAAAAAGGCGATGACACTCAGATTTTGAAAAACGAAAAATGGCTAAATGATTTGGCATTTTTGACTGACATCACAATACACTTAAACACCGTTAACTTGGAGCTTCAAGGTAAAGGAAAAACTATTATTGAGATGATTAGCGCAGTAAACGCATTCAAAAGTAAATTGCAACTTATGATAGATCAACTGAAAAGAAAGGATCTGAAACATTTTCCGTCTTTGAAAGCAAGGATTCCTCAGTTGAATTATGATACTTATGAGGCTGAATTATCAAATATTTTGGGACAATTGGAAATGCGTTTTTATGATTGCAGTAAATTAGAAAATATAGCATCATTTATGAGTTATCCTTTTTTATGTAAAAACATTGAGGAATTAGCTACTGAAATAGCAAGTCAGTTTAATATGAACTCATGTTCTGTTGAAAATGAGTTGGTTCAGATTATATCAGATATACATCTCAAAGCTACAGTATCTGATACAAATGTCTGGCGTTTTATATCTGAAGATAAATATCCGAATGTAAGGCAAATCGCTCTTCAACTGACGGCATTTTTTGGGTCAACTTACTTGTGCGAGTCTCCATTTTCTGAAATGAAGATAATTCAGTCAAAATATCGCAATCGACTAACTGACGATCATATGACATCATGCTTCCGATTAGCACTCAGTAGTTACGTACCATCTTATGAAAAGTAATGCTGAGGACATGCAGTGGCACGCTTCAATATCCAAAGCCACTCCTTAGTTAAGTTTAACACCATATGTAACTCTTTTGTTTTGTAACAACAAATAAACTCGCAATTTTTGAATAACTATGAGTTTTTTTATTGATATTGTAGAGAAGAACCTAACTAAACCTAACCCAAACCTTGACTAAAATAATGTACCTATATTGTGCAGAAAGCTAATATCTATATATGCTACGTTACGCCCTACCTAGGTAGGTAGGGTGTATCGTGTATGTACGACAACCCTCTAGACAAGTAGTCTAAAAATATTGAGGTAGATCGCCAGCAGTTCAAGTTTGAGCACCCCTGGGCTCCAGAATATGCTACTAACGAAAGAAGAATAGACCCCACCTGAAATGTATGAACACCTAAAGGAGCGGCTAATAAACAAAACGGCTAACATTGTGTTGGTACATATAACTGTAGTACTAAAAAAAGCCAAAAATAAATAAGCACCAGGACCAGCAAATAAAAAATGAAACTGCTGAAATATGGAATGACACGGATCATATACGTTGTTCTAGTGTTGTTCAATAAACTCAAAGCAGGAAAAGTTAAAAGGTTAGCAGGTACCTATAGAGTTATTATTATAATGCATTTAGTAGCAAAAATATTTTGCATAGTTATAAAAGAAATAGTAAAACAACACGTGGATCATTACGGCGAAGAGTAAGCCAGATTCCCAAAAACCAGATCATCTCTAGATAATAAATTTCCCATGAGAAAACTATTAAAATATATATCATCTTTATCCACGTGAGGAAAGCATACGATAGTGTGTCCAGATACAAGCAACAATGAGAAGCAAAGAGAAGATTGCATATTAGAGGAAATGGGCAAATCTAACTCAGATTGTAAAAGGAAACAGAGGTGCAAATTAAGTTGGGCAATGAAATAACAAAAACAATCACGGCCACAAAATGCATCACATAGGGAGGTCATCTTTTACCTACATAACATATAATATAAATTTGAAAATATAATATAAAAAATGCAGAACAATAGGCATACCAGTACAAAAGACTTCGTACATTAAATTCACAACTTTTTACAGATGACAAGTCATTTTGAAATACTAATATTTCCAAATGTTTAGGGCCATCCTTACTCAATTTGATATATTGAGACACTTTCTTAAAAAAATAATTACATTGGTATTAATTGGAGACTTCCATTGACCCTTAATAAAAATTCGCAACAATATAAATACCCCTGCTTATTTCAAAACATACATAAACTATGAAACGAAACATGAACAGAGGACTTTTAAAATACTATAAAAGTATTTAAAAGAACATTTCAGCCTCGAACATTTTGGAAACGTAGGAATAACGTTTTTATAACATTATCGCATAATGATGAGCAATAAATGAATTATTTTTGATTTTGTTGTTCATTGAGAAAGAGAAGGGTTGCGTATTTAATAAAAATCTTAAATTTTTCTGGATAAATAAGTCGTCTAGCATTTATCTTTATTTAAAATATTTAAATTTATCGCGTTAACCGTTTCAAAGTGAGCACCCGCATGAAACTTCGACTTTGGATATGTAAATAGTCGAGAATTTACGAGCATCTGGACTGACTTGACGAAAGGAAACTTCCACAACTCTAAACCTAAACCACACATACGTTGCCGTCGCCGCGGTCTCTAAGCCACTACAGATAACATCTTCCTTAGTTTTGTGGTAATTTGTTCTCAACGTATCCTTATGAAAGTTCTGGAAGTTTTGCTTGTTTACGGAACCCACTTGTTCGTCACATCAGCTATAGACGGAAAAGTTGGATTTTAATTTATAAATGCAAATGTCAAAATTATACTTTTTGTACTAAATGTTGCGACAACAAAGAAATAAAAATTCAATGTTGGCGAAAGATTTAAGAGAAAGTTTTATACACTGTATGTAAACAAAAAATGTATACAATGTATTTCTTAAAATGTAAAAGAAAAATTTTACTGTATAATTTATTAATAAAATATGACTATTTAACCTAAATCTTTAGAAAAATGTTACTTTTTGTGGGTTCTAATAAATTTAAATGGACTAAAAAATAATTTAGGGCCAATTGTTCGAACGCTAATCAAAACTTGATTGGAATCAAATATTTAATTAACATCAAATACGTCACATTTTGAGGTTATGTTGACTGATTTATTTTATTCAATTTTATTATTTTGCGTTTTAATTTAAAATAAACCATAATTAAACTCTTTCTGATATTAATTTCATGTTTTTATTTACAAATCAATAATAATAATTAGCAATCTATAATAATTTGGACAGCTGCTGTGACGTATTTGATTGTAATTAAATATTTGATTAAAATCAAGTTTTTGATTAGCGTTCGAACAATCGGTACCTATAAATAAAGATCAGGTTAGATTAATAAACTAATCTAAAGATAATACAGAACCATTTCTTATAGTTGAATGGTAGACAAGAGCAGAGACTATCATACATAATATGGTAAATGGCCACTGTTAACTGAGGAAGCACGTCTAAAATAGAAGTAAAGTTCAATCGAAGTAGATTGTACCGCTTCAAAATCCTTTATTTTTTTAATTATTCTATAATTTTATATAATTTGAGATCCGGCTGGTCTCTCCAATTTTCACCAAAATGGTTTCTAAGGAGAGTGCCTATGGACGATTTATCTCCTTTCAATTAACATCCAATCTGTTGTAACTTTGGTTTCAATAAAGAAATCTTTTCCCTTTTCGTATTAAAGACTTGCTGAACCCTATGTCAGAACGATAAAATATTTCCCCCCTTACCGTAGCCACATAATCTTTGTCCTTAGAAAATATAAATCGTTTCGTTGCATTACATTTAAAATGCTACTGCGAAGGTTTTTTTACAACAACGTCACTCGTCTTTCTCCAGGCTGATATCTGCCAGTCTTTCCAAGTCTCAGCACCTTTGAGTGTTTTCCAATTATGTCTTCATATTCTTTTCTGTTTATTACAACGTTCTTCTTTTTTATCTCCCTTTCTATCATACCGAAAATCCTATCTGGTGGCAAAAATGAATGACCAACAACAGGAAACGTAAACTCCACTTCCTTGATGTGACCAGGTGCTTCATAAACCAACCAGTAAATTATCATAGACATCATGGTGCTATTTTTGTTCTGTCCACCACAACCATCTGCAAATAGGTGAACTTTTTCGATTTGATTTTTAAAGTTGAATTTTATGAGAGTATCATGTACAGTAGAGGCAACAGCATTTGAATCTTTTGTATGTTCAAACTCCAGCCACACATATGACGTCACATTTGCAGAAGAAAGATGGGATTTCGAATTTCCAGCCACGATGGTGAAATTATAAAAATTTATTTGCTGTGAGAAATAAGGCGCCTGGTCAGGAAGCTTTGGCAAAGAAAGATTTTTTTGACAATCAAAAGAAAATATTTGTATGTTATGATTTCGATTCATTTTTTAACAAAGAATAAAAGGCTTTAGCTCTTAACATATGAACTCTCTGCTCTGTTATAACCTTCAACTTTTCTTCTTCTGAATTTTCTTTTCTCAAAATTTGCCTTCGCTCTGAGACACGCAGAACAAGCATCTACCAAGGGAGTGCCGAATGATATGTTGTAGTGTTCATTAACGTATGTTCGGAAATATGATAACTTTACGGAATGATGTGGATGACGTTGACAATACATTCTGTAAAGCTTTGTAAAATTCAGATCACATGGTAAATACAATCTAGTCGATCGTCCTTTATTATAATGAATCTCTGCACCGTTCAAAACGCCCCATAAATGTTGGATAGATAATTTTATTGGATCAAATCTACCTTTTGTTGTATCTCCCCCTCTTCTCTCTTTTGGTATTTCACCCCGGATAACAAACGTTCTTACAACACGCTCTATTCTTTCAGAACTTAAATGAGTTATTCCAAGAAATGCTGTCTTGCATACCCTTAAAAGTCCACCCTCTACTGTAGAAACAAAATATTTAATTGAAATTCCATGTAGGATTGTACCTGATCTCTTGGGCTTTTGACATTCACAAAATTTCAGCAAAAAAATATCTTGTTTTATTTTGTCAGTTGTTGAAGACAGATTATTATGGAAACGCTGAATGTCTCGCATCTTTAAATCTATACAACAATACACTTTCTTTGTATGGTTACAGGTGGGAAAACCGGGTAAATCCTTAGGTTTATGCCTAAAAATCTTGACAATAAGTCCCAAACCTATCTAGTTAATTGTAGACACCTCTTATCTCTTAAATTTCATTACATTTCGTGTCCGTTTTTTGTTTGTACAACTCGTTTTCTTCCTTTTCCTTATTCACAAGGACTAATATGCACGATGAAGATCAATTAATGTTAATTATTTGCCAATAAAATTGGTGTTGTTTAGGTACTCAAATAACAAACAGTAAAACCGATAATGCGCGCATGATGGGTTGTTATTTTCATGGGGGCACTTATGTCATTCATTGTGGAACTCATAATTTGGTACGGGATGGGCAATTGCATTTAAAAGGTTTGAAAAAGGATTAGGGCATGTACAATAGATGAGTTTGTGGAGTATGATCTCATGTGGGGTAGTTGAAGGTGTTAATGTGGTTTTACAGTATAATGGGAGGAGGGAATTTATTATGATTTGTCAGAGATTTAAGAGTGAGAATTTATGGTAAACTATATCTAATGGGTACAATTGGGGGGTTTGTCTTTGGGGATGTATTGAGGTGAATTGTCACACAGTTTGTGTTTGTATGATGATGTTGGGTTGATTTTGGGTGTTACATTGGGTGATTTGATGATGTTTTATTATTTAGGGAGGAATAGTTGTAATACGATTGGGTGGTGGTTTAGTTGGAAAGAATTTTGTAGTAGGAAAAATATAGTAAGTAATGTGATTAAGTGAGGGTTGGGGGATGGTGGGGGATAGTGGATAGTGGGGGGTGGTTTGGAGTATAATGGTATTAGTTTAGAATTGGGGGGGGGGGGAGTGTTTGATTTTGATTTGTAAAGGTTATATTGTTATTATTAATGGGATAGTTTTATCAAGTATTTTGAAATGTATTATTTGAATACGGTCATATAATTTTTAAAAAGTATGAGGAATTTGTGGGTGATTGGGTATTGGGGTTATAAGTTTGTTAGGGTGGGGGGGTAAGGTAAGTATGTAGAGTTAGAAAAATAGCGATGATTGTTCTTTTAGTTCTAGCCAAAATTTACGTTTAAATCAATAAAAACTTAGTTTCAATGAAAAAACTAAAAACTTTGAATGCGTTTTGTGAAAAAATATGATTATAGACTTACGATGTTCTTATTTGCGAGCATCGATATGGAAGCAATAATGGATTTATACAACACTAAGATAGTGTTTATTGAAATTTCCTAATTGAAACATCCTGTATTTTTAGAAATGATTACAAATAAAATAGGGATACAAAGTTTTTATTGTATTTAAAAAAACCAACTTCAATATTGTTTCAGCCCTTCTAATCTTTTTAAATTGTTATTTGTGTCAGTAAATTGTCTAAAAGTGTTCAATTGATGCACATAATTTTTCGCACCCCATCGCTTGGATCCTTATCGTCATGATTTCGCCCAAAAATAGTGCGTGACTTGGGCCTAATCCACGGCATCCACGGAATTCGTTTAGCGCCAGATTGCTAGGAGATCAGCAATTATTGATCACATTGTGTCATTAGTTTCCCCCTTCGTGGTGTAAACACGCTAGGGAAAACAAATATCACTAACCCTTCCGGTGATGGTCATCCAGACTATTTAATGCACCCTTTGACAAACATGGCATGGTTTCGGGCGGATTCCACCCGTCTAGGTACCGGGATAATGATTTGCTTCGCGTACTATAATGACATTATTTCGATTGGTATTGAATTACACGCAGCTTGGCTTTTTCGGAAACGTGCTGTAAATGATAAGTAAAACAAGGTGATATGTATATAATTTTATGAATAATTCCGTGTCTATCGTGAATAACTTGACAAGAAATATTGCATTTTTCTGATATTGATTACAACATATTGTTTGTTAATGAATTTATGCGGCAAATAAGTGAATATCTTAAGAAATCACATTAATAATAACGATTAAAGTCTTTGTGAATATACTGAAAACTCTTTGAAAGCCGCGATATATCTAATATCTATAGATATCAAATTATTAAGACAAAATTTAATTTAACCAGTCAAGTTGTTGACATAATGTTTACTTTAGATATTTTTTACGTATTTTTATAGCTCATTTTGTGATGTTACATTTCGTCCCTACCATTTCCAACTATCGAATATTCAAAGTGGTCCTTTTCAGGAGTTGAAGATAACTCTTTTTAGAAAATCCTAAATTAGCGCCTCGAAATATGGAAATTTTTTTATATTTTTTATATAATATATATGTATATAACAAGCGAGTCAGTTGTTAGATCTCTGGCGGTCATTGCATCGTCGACATCGTTTCTCCCGGATCGTCTTGGTCTACCTCGTTTTCTTCTAGTTGGCGGAGTCCATTCTTCTATTTTTTTTTGACCATCTATTATATTTTTTATTTTTGTTTGTATATTTTATGTTTAATCCTTGTTAGATTGATAAAAAATTAAACTGCTTACTGTTTTTTCTATCCAAAAAATCACATTCGATACTTTGCTTTTTGTGTTTAACGATTTGTTTGGGTACAATTTTTTGAAATTGCGAATGTGGCATTTTCGACAGTTCATATTGGTCTAATGTTAACACATTTATATTCTTAATTGAAAAGGAGGAAAATTAAAATAAATTTTAATGTTCTTACAAATATTAGAAATTAGAAACGCAAAAAACATCAACTTCACGTCCTGTAGATACCTCAAGTACTCAGTCATGACCCTCAATTGTTGTAAAATAATGGTAAATTAAAAGTTTTAAATTTTGAATTAAACGTTGTCGTTGTCTTTAGTTGCATCAGATTCTGGAAGACAATCTCTGGCAGTACTATATTTTGGTAAAGATTGATAATATTGGTGGTATGGCCTAGGTATTAAGTTTTGTTCAGACAGTGACAAGAGGTTTTTTTCTTCGCATTCGTGATTATGAGCCTTTCTTCGTATGCTTAAGTTGGGTCTATACTATTTTTTAGCCTCTATTTTGTTTGGTTTCAAGAGATAAAACGTTTCCATCGATGCTATTCTTCATGAAAAGTTATTTTTATTTTGCCGATCCTGGTACCATATACCATCACTTATTTAAAATTAATATTTTCATTACTTACTTGTTTGGTCTTCATCTTTTACTTTTTCATTTTTATATTGATTTTGTTTGTTCTTTGGTTTTTATTTTATTTTGTAGTGCAAATGTCACCTATCTTTCTTTGAAATCTAAGAAGTCGTAATGAAGCAGATATGTCACTTTAAACAGGCATGACTTAGTGAGTGCAAGTCTTATGATTTGTGCCCATCCTTCAAGGGTGTATACAGGGGATTTTTTAAGTTAGATTAAATTTTTGAATAGACAAAATCGCATTTCATTTCTGAGTGTCCCGGTACAAAAAACACATGGTTAATTGGTTTTAAATTTGGGTGACAATAAACAACATATGGACACATGGTAGAAAAAGCAATGTTTTTTCTATATTCCTCTGCAATTGTCAGACATCACTTTGACTTATTCAATATCAGGGTACGACATGATGTTTTTAAATGTACATGTAACAATTTCAGTACCACCACGTTTTCCCTTGGTTTCATCCCATATGAAACACTGGACGCTCCCTCTCTTCAATCAGAAATGGTCAATTTATAAAAAGTTTCCTCACATTAACACAAGGTTCTACAGCTCCTTTGGGCGTTGACAAAACAAATTGCAGATCGAAATTAAATGCTAATATTTTCCTATTCTCCAAAGCCGACTGTTTATCTTTATCTCTTTTTTTTTTTCTCGCCGCATCGTTTCTTTCGAGGTTGTTTTTATTTTAAAGGAGAATTACTCTGTGTGGACGACATCCCAAAAGCAGCAATTTTATAATTTTTTAAATAATTCTCGTTTTGACAACATTACTGTTTGTGGTTTAGCTATACCCAGTAAACTAAATAATCAGATAATGAGAAACCGATAAAAACAAACTGATAAAGTGCCTCACCGAAAGAACTTCTTGTCAGCAATGTTCAGTATTTTCAACAGTTTGAAGGTTATAATTAAATAACTGTAAATAAAATAAATGACACATTCATCATATTGCGTTGTACAAATATACCTTTAGTTATGTTTATACAAAACAAAAGTATCGAATATTTTAGTTTCGTCAGTTTGCAGTATATTTGATATTTCGACCAAAACAAAATGACAAAATGTTTATATTCGATTTTTTTTTTTGTGTGTTTTTGCTTGGGACAATTGTCATTCAGCCAGTCTCAATCAAGATAAGTTTATTAATGTAGTGTGTGTGTGTGTGTAGAGTAATTGTATTGATACTTAGCAAAGTCGACGTCATTGTCTTTGCTAAGAGATGCTAATTGTATCCGAACGTCTGCGGTGCCTCCGGTGTGTACCGATCACACAAGGATAGAAATTATTTTCATTTATTAATTTTTTTTTAATAAACGAAAATTTCCACCCAGGTGGGATTCGAACTCACGACCTTTAGATTTAAAGGCAGGCGCTCTTACCACTGAGCCACAGAGGGGGTTTTTATATTCGATGGTTTAGACAAAAATTTCCCGCGTTCCTTATCAAGCTACAATTTTGATATTTTTCTACAAGGTGTATCACGTCCTAATAATAGGACAAGGTATCGAATCTGAAAAACCCGATTTTTCACATTCGATAGTTGGAAATGATAGGGACGACTTATTAGGCCACCATATTATATAATGTCATACCTCGACTTATCTGGTTATTCCTGCACCTCTTTTTGGAATAATAAATTAATAACTAGATATGGGAAATTTGACGTCCCTTTTCTGACTATTATATATTTTTATATCTTGACTTGTCCATTTTGGATACAATATGATCTTAAGTTAATAAAACGAAATGCACGATTTGTACATTTTCAGCCATCAAATTCGGGATGCTTCGATTAGATGTGTGGGTCTCGTGATATGCATATAGTTAAACACATGGTACAATAAACACCAAAGCATAAACATAGTAAATTGTATTTTGAGAACGATTTCCGAAGTAGAAATTGAAACGTCAATAAACTTACTTTAACCTTTAATTTTGGCTTATTCCCATTTAAATAGTAACTACTTTAAAATGTCACAAGAAAATAGCTTCAGAATAATATACAGACAATAATATTAAAATCTTACTAGTATTAATTCCAGGACACTCTGTTATCAATGGAAACTATGAGGCTGATCAACTTGCTCATATAGGTCGTTCCGTCAACATTCCCATGGATATCAAACTACAATTGTTAAATTTTATACTATACTTTAAATTGTTGAGATTTGCTGCTAGTGGGCATAAAGGATATCGTACAACTGATTTATTCTATTTTAAAATTAATAAACAGATTCACACTCTACCACAGTTCAATAAATTCACATATATCACTATAAACTTATACAAACTTATATGAGATATTTAACCACAATTATCCGTATCAGAACTGGTCATTGCTTTCTCATATAAAATAAAATCCCTATTGCGAACGTGAACAAGTGGAAGGAAAACAGTTTGTTGACGTTTCAATTTCCACTTCGGAAATCGTTCGCAAATTAAAACCATTATTCTTTTGTATTTTAAGAACGATTTCCAAAATGGAAATTGAAATGTCTACAAACTTATTTTAAATTTAAATTGTGGCTTATTCCCAATTGAAATAGTAATTTATCTATGTTTCATTTTTTTCTCTTGTTGACAATATTTGTTTTTGAGTATTTTTATCTTTAATTTTGCTATTATTAGTGTCAGCATTATCTCCTCTATAATATCTCACATCCTATACTGTTTATGTCCAGTTGTTTGAAATTAACAACATTTGATTGCCATTCGTTCTTCGCGATATCATCCACGTTATCTTGTGTTCACTTTTGTGTATCTGTTTTGTAATGACTATATATGTGTTTGTTACAGATTCATGGTTAAAGATTTTTCTTCCGTTATAATATGTAGTGTTACTGACGCATCTTACGAATTTTATGGAAGGATCGTGTGACTAATATTGAGGTGCTACGTAGGTGGCAAGGAATGCGAGATCACCAACACAATCAAAGAGCGCAAATTGGAATATCTGGGCCGTGTTTTGAGAAATTAACAGGGATATTGCTTATTGTAACTCATTCTTCAGGGCAAGGCATTTGGAAAGAGAGGACCACGAAGAAGAATATCTTGGCTTCAAATCTAAGCAAGCTGCAAGTAAAATTAATAACTAATAATAATGTCGCCCATTATTATTAGGATGTCATTGTAACAGGTTTCTTCTAGGATATCATAAAATACTATTTTGTTTACTTTGCTTGCAGCTTTTGGGATGTTTTTTTTTTTTGAAGGGATGTAGCAGTTGAGTGTCGATATGTTTGCTAGTTTATTCTCTATTATGATATGGGATATTTTTCCATTAACTGGTTTGCATTATATTACTTGTTTATTTATTGTATTTACCATAAAAGGCTGTCCTACTTTTCCCTGTGTTTGTTTTTTTTTCAGATCAGAATAGTGCATAATACGATTTTTTTCTCAATGCTTCTTTCATTCTTCCATCGTATTTTCTGCAGCTAAAATTTCTAGTTCATATTTTTTTTTATTTCAACGGCTTGTCGTTGCAACATTTTCATTGTTTATTGTTTCTGCTTCTAGTGCTTATCTTCTGTGGATGTTGGCAATCACGTTGATCCATACAACTTTATTGACAGTTGCTCTTAATAGATGTATGGTAGTCATTCCTGCCCACTGTCTGATGTTGTTCAACCACGATGTCTCTCTGCGCCCTTGAGATCTATTGCCTTCTATCTTGCCTTGTAAAATAGTTGAATTAGTTGACACTTCTCATTGAGCATCACATGCCCTAATTATGTTATCTTTCTGATTTTCACGATACGCATAATTTCCAGATCTGTATTCATACGTTGGATCACGGTATTGTTTGTAACATGATGGATATAGGAAATTCTAAGCATGCGGCGGTAGTACCACATTTCGATGTTGCCTCCGTTAAGGTCTAGGCTTCACCTCCATATAAAAAGGGTAGAAAATACCTAGCATCCCAAGACTCGTGTTCTTATATCAATGTTCAGGTGCATATTACTTAAAATCTTCCTGATGGCGATTGAAGACACTCTTGACTTTCCATACATCTTATTTCCTGTGAGTGGTCCCATTCCCTATTTAGGCTACATCCAAGATATGCTATGTCGACCATTTGCTAGGGTTTATTATTAGCTGTGAATTGGTGCTGTATTACGCGTTTTTACTTACTACAAGAATTTTGGTTTTCCTTACAGTTTAATTTCATGCCGTATCTGCCACAGGCTTCCACTACACGGTCTATCTAATGTTTGCTCCGCATTATTAGCAATCAAAACCGTATGCGTCCGCATATCTTAAATTGTTTATAATTTCACTATTGATTTTAATACCTTTTCTTAAACCATCAATAGCTTCCCTGACCAGCATTTCCGAGTAAGTAGTGAACAACGTCGGTGACAAAATGCAGCCCTGACGTACTCCCCGTTTTATCGTAAATTCTTGTGAGGTTTAATTGTGTACTCGTCCAGTTGCCCTTGCTGTAAGTATAAATTTTTAATTAGGCGTAAATCTTTGTCATTAATACTAGATTCTTTAAGTATCTGAAATAATTTTTGATATTGCACCTTGTCAAATGTTTTTTCAAAGTCTATATATTTATTTATTTACGTCGTTAAGCTCTTTGTATCAATACTTGTATGGAAAATAGAGCCTCTTGCGTTTCCAGTCCTGTTTCTAAACCTAAACTGAACACTGCTATTGTTTTCTTCAAGTTATCTATATATGCGAGAGTGAATAACAGACAAAATGATTTTGAGTGCATGCAGAGCTTAGTACAGAGCATCTGGTGACATTTGCTTTTTGGGGAGAGGAATGAAGGCGGAAAACTAGCCAATCTGTAGGAAATCCTGCAGTTTCATAGATTTTGTTCAGTAGACTCGTTAGGTTTGAGTTGTTGTTTTCAAATAGTTTCAACATTTCAGCTTGTGTGTTATCAGGTTCAGGTGCTTTGTTTGTTTTTAGTCTTTTTATTGCATATGTTACGTCACTGAGCGTTATTTCTGGTCCTGAACATCCAGAAACACTGACTTCTGCCTCTTGCTCTTTCCTTGAATAATTCTTTCATTTATTGCCTCCATCTCTCAATTATTCTCTCATTTTCGTAAAGCAGGTTGTTGTGCTCATCTAGTATTAAGTTATGACTTCGTGATCCGTTTTCCTCCGTTAATTTTTGATCTTTTTATGTAGTTGTCTTGCTTCTCTTCTAGGGATTCTATTTCTATGCATTGATCTTGTAGCCATGATTATTTTGCTTCTTTAATATTTTTCTTAAAGATTTTATTTATTTCTTTGTACCTTTCCTTATTTTTATTCTGTGTTTTCTTTGTTTTTTCATTAGCTGTAATATTTTTCTCTCCATCCCCGCTGTTTCTTTATATTGTTTTCTGTTTAAGTTTATTATCTACCCTGAATTACTAAGATATTTTTGATTTTATTCACATGCCATCCACACTTATGTTTTCTTGATTAATATCTGAAATTACCATGCTGTTTATTTTCTTGTTATTCTCCTTGTTGACTTCGTCTCTTGTGGTTTTATCTTTCAACTTGTGGATGTTCGGACGTTTTTGTGCTTTTCCTTTATGGACTATTTTCATATGGAGTTTGAAAACTCCTAGTAACAGATTATGTTCTGATAGAACATCTGCTCCCAGATATGTTTTTGCGGATTTTATGGATGCCTATACCGATTCCTATTGCTAGCATGGTTTAAATATAAGAGGATTTGATTTGGGCTTTTTTCTTTTCCTTTTTTATTTCTTTTATGATGTTTTATACCTATCCTAATCTTTTTTATTGTTTTATCCTTTAAATAATAACTAATGGAATTTAAAAATATTATTTTTAGTATTAATTTTATTTTAATTGAAAATATTTCCATTATATTCCATTTTGAGTTCCTTTAAATAATCAGCAAAAATGTACTCGGTATAAAATTTCAAAGATCAAAATCTATATTTTATAAAAACAATGCCAAAGCAAATCCTTTTCCCAATTAGGTAGCGCTCTTTATATTTCAAGATAATATACCTAATCATCCTTTCAGGAGAATCTTGTTATTAACTAGGGCTAAAAAAAGGAAAAAATAGCCGGTAACGAGTTGGAGACGGGGATTATGAACCCTTGAAGCTCTCTCGAAAATGTATTCGGGAAAACAGCATTTTGTCGGTATTTATACGACGTAACCTCGGGTGCCACTCCAACTTTACAGGTAACTCAGTTGATTTAAGAAGTTTTCTCAATAACATTCGAAAAGTTAAACAATGCTGCTTGTTAAGAAAACTTTCCATACCGTCTACCGGTCTTAGCCTGAACATAAACAAAACGGTTCTTTTGTGCTTTTGTTTTCCTTTAAAAGTCACATTTTCTAGTAGGCTGCAAGTATTATACAAAAACCTTGTTATTGCATATCTTGAATCTAGTATAAACAAGTATAAATACTGAATACAAATTGAATATGTAAATATATTTAATAATAAAAACATTTCTGTGGCAAATTATTTATCCTGCAAAATAAACACTAGCACATAAATACAAAAAAAAATACAAAATTTGCTTTTTTATAAAATTTTTCGATTCATAGCTTCAGTTAAATTTTTTTTAGAATAAGCGTTAATAGGTCTTACAGACCACTGACTTCTAAGTAGGTACATAGATATTTTTCTCCATTTTTCTGGCCTCCTGTTTTTTTCTCTTCCAATCTCTCACGCTTATTTCTGACTAAGTCTTACTTTACTTCTTCCAATCATTCTTCTTTGGATATCTTCTTCTTTTTCCTTATTTTTCCATCCTTCAGTATTGTTTTAACATTTCGGTTCTCTGGAATTCATATAATGTAACCAAGCCATCTAGCTCCTTGGGCTCGTATTTTTGACATAGTTTTCGGTTTTTCATACATCCTTCGAAAAATTTTCTGAATACCTTGCCGTCCAGATTTCTACTTTGTTTTGTTGCTGCGGATTTATAGTCTATGTTTCGCTGGCTTACATGACCATGGGTCTGATTACTGTCGCGTAGACTCGTAGACACGTATTGAAATAGCACGTGCATCATTCATTAAACTTAAAAAGTTTCTGTGTTGTCGGGATATAAGGTTAGAACTACGCCTGAGAATGCTTCGATGTTACGTGTTCTCTACTCTTCTTTATGGCTTGGAAGCGTGGACACTAAAACAAGTCCATCTGAATAAGTTGACCGCCTTTGAATTTTGGTGTTACAGAAGAATCCTACGAATATCATGGATTCAAAGAATGTCAAACGTGGAAGTAGAATGATAGAAATGAGACGAAATAATATTAACTATCAACAGACGAAAACTTGAGTACTTAGGACATGTGATGAGAGGGTAAAAATACGCATTTTACAACTTATTATGCAAGGCAATATCCGAGGAAAGCAATGTGAAGACAAGAATTCCTGGCTTAAGAACTTAAGGGAATGGTTTGAATGCAGTAGTGCAGAACTTTTTATAGCGGCAGTCAACAGAGTCCGCATAGCCATGCTGATTTCCAACCTTCGATAGAAGATGGAACTTAAAGAAGAAGAAGACTCGCAGCTTAGCTGTTTTTGACACATTTTCTGCTTTCAGTATTGAATTTACTGAGCCTACCGCTTTGCTTCCATTCATTAATCCTTTTTGACTATACTTTTTTCTCTTTTTGTTGAGTCATTATGGTTACTTCACAGTATTTAAATTATGTCACTTTTTCAATAAATATGCAGCCTCTGCTGTTTTAATTTTTAGTTTAGAGAGAGCGCAGCACACCAAACTGGCAGTGGCAAGTAGCAAGTAGCACGCGTCTTAGCATGTTACTTAAAATGTAACCAATGAAAACAAATGATTCAGCGCACACCAAAATGACAGTGACGTCATTCATTCTAATAATTTGTTTGCATTGGTTACATTTAAAAATAACATGCTAGATGCGTGAAAACTTGCTACTTGCCACTGCCACGCCAGTTTGGTGGGCGCTCTCACAGAGTGGCTAGTACAACGTGTCTTAGCATACAGAAATGGTCCATGTAACAATATGTCCAACATTTAGTTTTTCCTGTATTAAATGTAACTTTACTTTTTGAGTGTATCTTTTTCTCCAAAATCACCGATCAGTTCAGTGTAAACCATAAACTTCAAAACTTCATTTGCTTTGCTATAAGCATATATAGACCTTAATACCATATTTGTGTTTCTTGTTTTTTATACAGGTGGGCACGGTTTAACACTATTGATTTGTCTAAACTCAATTGTCGTCAAGTCAAATATCACACTTTTTTGTTAAAAAAAATATAATTATAGGATCTAACTTATCTCACTAGTCGCTGGTTGTTTGTTCACTGAATAGCTGCTAAAATTCAAGCATCGAAGAACCAACAAGAATCTATTTTGACTCCTGTGAGTAGAAAAAGCTTACATTTTAAACCGCGGATCTTTCTTTTTACAATAATCTCCTAGTTGTGGCATTTGTATATGACCTATAGTATGTAATATTGGTGCTATAAATGTTTATAACTCTCTGGGAGTTAAACCTTTTCATAAGACCATATCCTTGATAGTTGTTGGGTTATCTCCCATTCAGAATTTGTTATTTCATTTTTACACCCATCAACTGTACGTAACGTGTCCTCACCTGAATCCTACAAAAAATCTATAATAGAAATAAAACAATAACAGACAAAGAAAAATTGCCTTTATACCATAATAAAACAAAGCGATATTATGTTCAACCTCTTAATTAATATAATCACTGAGTGTGATAATTCAAAATCGTCTTTCACTGTTTTCTAGACACTTCCAAAATATACGTTTTTATATATTTTACTGTGTTTGTCCCAGATGGGCCTACTACTGGCGCATTCTTTTTACTTATTATTTTTGCACAAAACTAACATACACTATTATGTCTCAATACTAAACTGACCACCGACACCGCTGCCTGAACTGACCTTGAACGTAAATCACACAATTAGTAAAGGTCGGGAAATCCCATATTTGTTTGTGGGGGAAATTCATGGCAATAAGTACTGTCTACTTAGCAATAAACTATGAAACTATGAATCTGTAATATTTGACATAATAAAACACTGTTATGTTTTGTCAGAGTGTATTTTTAGGAAAAATATTGGAATAGAAAATGAAGGACAAAAACTTGATGATAACAAACCAAAGTCAAAAATGTATAAATTGAAACTTTACTGCTGTGCCTGTAAAACAAAAAGTATATATGCGTCAAACTGATTGGTAAAAGAACCTATTTATTTCCACAATTTATGAACACCATAAGGCGACAGTGGCACCTTACTGAAATAAGGCAAAACGCCTTTTTGTGACAGTGGCACCTGATTCACGCACGCAAAACGCCTTTTGGCGACAGGTGGCAGCGAACGTGTTAATAAAAAAAAACAGGGTATAAGCAACAAGGAAGCAAGGTAGATCTTTAAAGTTCGCAATGTGTTAGACCGCGAGATTCCCTAGTTGTAATCTGTAGTGGTACAAAGATATTCTGACCAAGTGTCAGCGTGAAAAATGTCTCACCTGAATTAAAAAAAAAGCAATAACAAATTTAAATCAGCAGTACGATATGCTATAATGCAGAAAAATATTTACTTTAAAAATATGTAGATTTTTTTTTATTAGAAAAAGATGTCGCATCCACCAAAAGGTTATTAGCGACGGAACAAAATATAAAAAACAAAGTTAAACACCTACAGATTGTACAAAATGTTTATGGATCTAAGATTATTCACTATATTGTTACAGGAACAGTTTTGACCTAGAGCCTGTAGTAGAGCGTTTGGGATCTTGTAGCGCTGTCTTTCTTGGTCATATTTACTACAAATTGTTAAAAAATGTTCGACTGTTAATCGGACGTTACACTGATCACATATAGGTGGATTTTTCTTTGTGAAAAGGTAGGAGTACGTTAATCTGGTATGTCCTAGGCGTAAACGCGCAACCGCAATTTGTTTCTCGTCTATTGAGCGACGATTTAAACCACTGAGACACATTATTTTTGATTTTATTTAGATTGGAATTAGTTTGAGACCACTCATTTTGCCACAAACACCACACTTTATTTTTAAAATAAGCTTCTAAGTCACTAAAAACACACTTGTCTATCGGCTTTGACAAATCACTTAAAATTGCCTCTCGTGCAGTCCTGTCAGCTTCTTCATTTCTTGTTATTCCGACGTTTGAGGGAACCCATAAAAATTGGACGCTTCTTCCATATTCATAAGAAATAATAATATCTGGAGAATATTTAGATAAAAGAAGCTGTAGCATAGGGAGACGATGAAAAAATCCATCAATGTTCCATTGAAGTATCGAGTTGAATGTTGTTAACAGATTCGGAGTTAGATGATACTGAACAATTGTCTACAGAAGAGTCACTATCTAAGTCAGAAATCTCTTTCTCTAAATGGTTGTATAGTTTCTTTTGAAGTTTTGTAAACTTGCTTTTTGTAGATCTATCATTTACATATTGATAGCTGCTTTGTAAAAGATGGAGTAAACCATCGATATCAGTTGTAAATTCTTTGACGACGCTAATAGTGTCGGAGGAGCCTTGGACATTATCAATCAGTAAGGACAATTGGTGGTAATTTAAAACGAATGGTGGGGTATGATTATCAATGAAATTTTCAAGAGTTTCCCGTGTAGATGGGACTTTATATGAGCGCGGTTTTTTTGGTTTAGAGGTTTGGGTTTTGCAAACAGATTTTTGATGAAATTACTGAGTCTGAAGGAGGCGTGACGATCTCACCAATACTGCGTTTTATGGAAGAACTTGTGTTTTCGAATTTGTTATTAGAGTTTTCACTTAGATGCTGTGGCATTATTACATTTGGAAGTACTGGAACAAACTCCTTGGTAGTGACAGAACTCGAGCTTGAAGTTTTATTTGTAAGATTGGTTGAAATAGTTGTTTCAGAAAATTGTCTTGATGTATCAGTTTTATTAGAATTTTCTGCAGTTGTATCTAATGAAAAAGAGCTGATAGATTGGAGGATATTGCTTCCGAAGTTTGTGAAAACGGTATTGCTACTGAATGAGGTTGATTGAAAGTGTTATGAGTAGGAGCGTTAGTAATTTCTTTGTCATGGAGATTTGTAGGTGTAGGTGATATGCTTGGATTTGATAATGGATAACTTGATGACAGCTGGGTGTTTGGTACCTTGTGTAGTATACTTGTTGAAGCTGTTTGATTTGGTACTTTATTGTTTGACTCAATATGAGTTCATTCCGTTACTGAACTGTGATTGCATTGGGATGATATGTGTCCTGTATTTTTGCAAATAAAGCAGGTAAGTGTACCTTGTGACAAAAATATGCGGTAAGGTGTTTGATCGAAATTTATTAGAATAGAATCTGGATTGGTGATGTTATAGGGCTTATATAAACTTGCCTCCGAAAGCTCAATATGTGACTATATTCGGGAGAGTCGAGCTAATTTTCAGAAATGATATTGGGGAAATAAGCTTTAAACCGATATTCTGTAATTCTTCAACTAATACTTGATGAGGAATTGACGGGCAGACTCCAGACAAGACTAGTCTTTCTGCTGGAGAGACAAGTCTTCGTGCTGTTACAACTTCGCCGAGTACTTCTATAGAGCCATGTTGTGTCATGAAGTTATCTACTACGGTTTTGTTTGCCAAATACATGCAGATTCTATTATGAGATAATCTAGATGAAAAAATAATATTTTTTGGGTTGATGATTGTGCCCAAAGGAATGAGATAATCCTGCAGTTTAGCATTATCGATGCAACTAAATACAATTGCTTGGGTCTTACTCGGAAAAGAGTGTGAAGCGGCTGATGCATAACTGTTTGTGATATTCGAACGTTCATTTACTGGACTGGTTAGATCGGAAGGTGTGTTTACATTCTGTGAAGTCATTTTAAGCTATTTCGGCGAAGGCCTTACTCCGACTCTGGTAAGTGTAAAACTAACCGCATGCTACTATAAGGTACTTATAACAGCTAACCTCACAAAATGATTGTACGGTAGTATATATTTATTATTGAAGTTTTCTTTTCACACTAATAAAATAATTATTACGTATAGATAACTTACGTAGTAGTATCTAGTAGATAAACACTTTAATTTTAAAAAAATATTTAATAAAACCACTTGTTTTTATTAAAAACTAGGAGTACGATATCAGTACAACTTAACCATACCTTGCCAGGGAATATGTAGACTAGTTAATAATTTTTAAGTCTAATTTGGCAAATTGGATGACAAAATAAGTAATTCATACACAGTTCGAAGAAGTAAATGTCTGGTTAACTGCTCTTTTTATAATTATTAAAATAAAAATTGTGAAAATTATAAAATTTAACTTAAGAGTAAATAGGAAACGAACGTCGTTAAAAGTAACCATTATAGCCTATACTCAAATAAAAGAACACGGAAAACTCATTTTGTTAACATATATAAAGTCGGTAACCTATTACACATTTTTATATATATTGAACCAATATATCTTCATGTTTATGACAAAAATGGCGGCTATTAGAAATCAAAAATGACGTGGATTGGTTGTGGAGAGCTTTTAGGACACTATACTTATTATAACTTTATGAGGTTATAATAAACTTGGCAGGATGAAAGTTTATTATATCGTATTATTTTTACACCCTAATATAAGACATATATTGCTACGACATAACCTGAATGGTATATTAGATATACATAATCTAATGTTCTTATTTTCATGCTTGAAAATAACCATCACATTATGTTTGTTGTTTTAAAAAATTAAAATTTTTTATTTCTTTCCTTTTATTTAAATTTTTTTATTGCTTGGTATTATAATATTAAAACAAAGTTGTTTCCTAAATTAAAAAATTTTATAATTTTAAGATAATTTTGTAAAAGATTTGCCAATGATTTTTCAAGGAAAAATAATTTTTTTTATTATTTTTTTTTATTTACAAACATGGTCGCATCAACATCTGGGGTTATTAGCGACATATAAACATAAACATGAGATAAGTAACTTATAAATAAATATTATATTTTGTTAAGAATATTAATGTCTTTAAGAAATTTCACAATATTTTCACTGGTACACTCATTAACGATGTCCCTTATAACTGATGGAATTTTATTAGTTAGTCTTTCAGCACTATATTTGGGACACTCCGTTAATACGTGTTTCACTGTTAACGGCACGTCACAACTCGTACATTTTGGTTGAGGTTCCTTCTTCATGAGATATTCATGTGTGAGTTTGCTGTGTCCTAATCGGAGCCTAGTTAATACAACCTGAAGGAAACGGCTAGGGGCGTTGTTAGTCCATCGTCCAAAATTTGGCTTAATTTCTTTTAACTTTGAGGATTTTTCTTCCCAACATTTAGTCCAATTACATATCAGCTTTTGTTTAAAGTACGGATTGAGATCTTCTGCTAATGGTTTTCTTATCGGTCTGATATTTGGGGAATTTGCTATTTCTCGAGCATTTTTATCAGCTAGTTCGTTTGTAAATACGTGACCAACCTTGTACTGACCAAAAATATTTTAACATATGGAAATTAAATTGAACAATTTTAGACTTATGATTAGTTGGGCCACTAGATTAAAGTAGGAAGAAAACTGATTTAAGTCTTAAATAAATTGATGTTCCCGTGTGCATGAAAAGGAAACTATATGATTCCGGTGGGGGTGTAGAGTTGTGTTATAGAGGTAGTACCTTTTATCGGAACGGCCACATCGAGCGTCATAGACGGGAGATGTTTTTTGATAACTGGTCCTCATAAGACAACTAACTCTCACTTATGGCTCCACGCGCCACACCCCGGGCAACTGCATTGGTCTGCAGGGTAAGCTAAGTGAGGGTAGCCAGATATGGCGACAATTCCACCGAGCGATTGCCGTATAAGCAATCCCCCGCTTACCTACCAACGGCTTCGGCGATGAGTTGGTAAGTGACAGGGCACTCTTTTGTCCTGAGATAGAGAAATCTGTCTCGAAGGCGGATGAATCAAGGAATGGTCAATGGCGTAAGGATACAGAAGGCAACGGAAACCACTGTATTAATGATCTTTAAGATTCCCTAGTATAATCATGATGGCAAATGTCACATCAATCACTCATGTTACTGATCATGGACCTCGGAACCCAAGATCCGGCAGGAGAGGAAAACCACAGACAGACCATAGGCCTCTCGGGTCGTGAACCAGCGAAATCCCTGTGTAAGTAATATCAATCACCTAAGATATTAAGAATAGCGACGTGGAATGTAAGAAGCCTCTTTGCAGCAGGTAAATTAAATAATGTAGCCTTGAAATGGAAAACCTTAAAATTGATTGTCCTAGTATAAGTGATGTACAGTGGCCAGGATCAGGAAAATGCACGAATCACAGTGGAACACTTTATTATTCAGGCACTAACAATTCAACTCATCGTTACGGTGTCGCTGTCTTGGTATCAAAGAAAATTAGTAACTGTGTAACAAGCTTACTCCCTTCTCTGAATAGAATAATGACACTACAACTTCAGTCAAATAAACAAATTATAAATATTATACAAGTATAATGCTCCTACGTGCTGATAAAGATGATGATGAAATTGAAAGTTTCTATTACGATCTGGAACAAATTCTAAAATCAATGAAGAAACATCATACTACAGTAGTAATGGGCGATTTTAATGCCAAAATTGGACATGGATGTGTGGACAGTTATGTGGGTGAACTATGGATTAGGAGAACGAAACGAACGAGGAGACCGTAAGGTACAATTTTGTCAAGCGGAGGAGTTAGTAGTTGCTAACACTCTTTTTAAGTTACCTAACAGACGACGGTACACATGGAAATCTCCGAGTGACAACAAAGGTAGAGTAGTCCGAAACCAAATTGACTTTTGTCCTTATTAGTCAAAGATTCCGCAACTCTATACTCTCAGCTAAAACCTATTCAGGAGCAGATATAGGCTCGGATCATAATCCTGTAGTAGTCACATTAAGAATAAAACTAAAGATCATTAAAAAACACATACAGAAACAAATTGACGTGAGAAGACTGAATGAACAACATATAAAGAAAAACAATAGTGAACATCAAAGAAAATTTACAAAATATAGAGAAACTGAATAGAAATACTGATAACATAGACCAAAAATGGGTGGAATATTAAACATGCCGTAATGTTGGCAGGAGAGAAAATTAAACACCGAAAGAAAGGAAACATAAAGAATGGATGAATGAGGAAATACTACAGTTAATGCGTGAAAAGAAGGTACACAAAAACAAATAATCCGATAAGATACAAAGAAACAGATAAACTGATAAAAAAAGAAAATAAGAGAAGCTAGAGAAAAATGGCTAAGTGAGCAATTGCCATGAGTTGGAACAATTGGAGCGAAAATATGACTTTTTTAATGTACACAAAAAGATTAAAGAAATGACAGGAAGGAGAAGAACAACACAGACAGGACAGATCAAAGATACAGATGGTATCATTATAACAGATTTACAACAAAAAATGAACCGATGGACAGAATACATATCACAACTGTTTGATGACAAAGATAGACAAGAAATCTCAAACGAATATACTGATAGATACAGGGCCTGATATAATCAGAGAAGAAATAGAATATCAATCAAACAAGCAAAAAGTGAAGGCCCCCGGTCCTGATGAAATTCCCGTAAAACTGCTCAAACTTATGGACGATGAATCTATTAAAATACTCCTAGATCTATTTAACACAATATATAGAACTGGAATAATACCTAGGGAATGGCTCCGTTCGACCTTTATACTACTGCCAAAAAAGGCAAATACAAGGAATGCAACGAATATCGTACGATAGCTTTGATGAGTCATGCTCTAAAACTGTTCTTAAAAATAATCCATAATAGGATCTATAGGAAATTAGACGTAGACATCAGTAACACTCAGATGGGATTCAGAAAAGGGCTGGGTACAAGGGAGGCTCTGTTTGCAATGAACGTTCTCTCACAGAGATGCTTAGACATGAACCAAGAAATTTACGCCTGCTTTATTGATTTCGAAAAGGCCTTTGACAAAGTACAACATGAACCACTAAGACAAGTTCTAATAAAGAAAAATATAGACAGCCGAGATATTCGAATTATATGCAATCTATATTGGAATCAAACAGCAAATGTCAAGTTGAGGGCAGACTAACAGAAGAAATTCAAATCCGTCGAGGAGTCCGGCAGGGATGTATCTTATCGCCACTTTTATTTAATCTGTATAGTGAAGCTATCTGTGAACAAGCACTCGAGGAAGAAGATCTTGGTCTATAATAAATGGTGAGACATCAACAATATAAGGTATGCTGACGATACAGTTCTCCTAACGGAACGCTAGTAGAACTACAACATCTCGTTCAAAGTCTCAATATATACTGTAACAGTTACGGCTTGAAAATTAATTTGAAAAAAACTAAATTTATGGTAATCACGAAATCAAAGAACATCAGAGCTAATCTTGTAATAGACAATACAACGATTGAGCGTGTGCCCTGTTATAAATATCTAGGTGCTTGGATCACAGACGATACTGATCAAACAAAAGAGATTAGATGTAGAATAGAAATCGCTAGATCAGTCTTTAATAGAATGCGCAAACTCTTTTGCAATCGTGATATCAATATAAAGTTACGAATACGAATGCTGCGGTGTTATGTCTTTTCTACCCTGTTATATGGAGTTGAGGCTTGGACACTAAAACAGTTGACCATAAAAAACATCGAAGCTTTCGAGATGTGGTGCTATAGGCGCATTCTCGAATATCATGGATGGACCGCGTCACTAACACGCAAGTACTCCAAACTTTAGACAAAAGATGCGAAATTCTAAATGAGATAAAAACTAGAAAGATGGAATACTTGGGGCACATTGTGAGAGGTGAAAAGTACGAACTTCTAAGAAACATCATGCAGGCAAAATTAAGGGCAAAAGAAGTGTGGAAGAAGAAAAATATCGTGGCTTCGTAATCTACGTGAATGGTTCGGGTGTAGTTCGATTGAACTTTTTCAGGCGCGCTGCTAACAAAGTCGCAGTGGCCATGATGATTTCCAATCTCCGCTAGGAGTGGCACGAGAAGAAGAAGAATGATTCCGGTTCTAGTGCAGAGAGCAAAATCACTGACCATTATCAGAAATGTAAAAAATAAAATACAAGTGAAGCAATACAAAGAATACAAGAAACAATACAAACATCAATGGAGAGAAAGAACAATGTCAAATAGTTATTAGAAAAACTGATTTTTGAAAAAAAGAAGTTAAAACAATTTCAATACTGAAATTGAACTGGGCCAACATGTTGCCAGAGTAAGAGATTGAAGATGGACGAAAAAAAATTGTATATTGGATACTTATCGTAATCGAATACGTCTTTTAACAAAAAAGGAAGACGACATCAAGGGCATCCAGAATAACTAGATTCGAGGTGCTCAAGACCGGAAGCAATTTCATTATTTACAGGATGGATATTTATCAGTGGTCATTATTGTTTATCAGGGACTCAAAACGGTAATGATGATCTGCAAGTGATGAATTTACAACTCTTCGATTTCAGGTATAATGTCCGTATTTTGCAACAGATTATCGTTAATTTCATAGATATCGTTAGTTTTTTTTTATTTCAACATTTAACAGACATTGTTCACAGAATTTTCGTAATATCATGAAATTATTTACATGATATTTGATAATGTTTATATGATAAAGTTTGTAAATTTAATTATAACTATAGTAGTAAAATTCCCATAAATAGTCAGATTAATTATTAAAATTGATTTTTTTTAACAACAGGTTCTAAACAGATTTATAAATAAAGATATTCGATAATTTTATCCATGAGTGTATTTTTAAAAACTGATAATATTAGCTGGTAATTTGAATTTTGTTTATAATCGTTTTATTTCCAAAACGGTAGCTGTTCAGAACCATTCACTGCATATTTAATTTTCCAGTCAAGCCACCTCCCCATTTATGAAAACGATGATAAAGCATCAAGATTTCCTTCATACAGGAAAGCAATAATTGGAAGAAACTCCAAACTCTGTTGTGATAAAGGAAGTAGCAAATTTCCGGAATGACAAGTTCCAAGTCGTACACACACCTTTTGCTCGTTTGCTCATTCAGACCTACCGGGGACAATGGCGGGTATTAAGTTTAAGGAAAGGGTGATTACACAATAAAAGATAGATATATTTTTCTATCAATACATTTCTATATGAAAATCATACACATCTTGTAAAATAAACTGTCTTTAATTAACGTTCCATAATAAATTTAAATTTACATAAAATAAGAGGAAAATTATTTAAATAGTCTGAAAAATGGTCTGAAAAGTGTCTGCAAATGCTTGTCTTCAGGGTAACAAAAGTACGTAGTAGGTTGGGCTTAATTATATAATATAACATAAGACTGGAATAATTATTAGTTAATCAACAACATATATCACATATTATCAACTTTTGCTATTTGGGTGCAAGATATAAAGTTTGGTTACTAAAATACGATGTCGCTCGTCTATATGAACTAAAGCCATGGACCTTAACTGAAGCATCACTTACGGAACTCAAAGCATTTGGAATGTGATGGTATAGACATATTTTGAGGATACTCTGGGCAGACACAGTTACCAAGGAGGAGACTTTCTACACAGAATGAGTAAAGGGCGCAAACTAGTCTTTGAACCTGTATTTCAAAGTATGGTGAATAGAAAAACAGCCGAGGTAGAAGAAGAATATGCTGGCTGTTGCGGTAAATCGCTTGTTTGAACGCTCTGGTGTGAAATTGATACACTGAATTTAATAATAACTTTATCTTTACCAAAACAAATCCATTATAAAACTCACTGCAACAAAAACGTACTTCTTAACTCTAGTAATGTCTATAGCTAACTCATTCGATGTCACTCTTAACGATGGGTGTGGACAACTGCACTTAATTCTCCGTGTGGACAACTGCACTCAATTCTCCGTAACACTGGCTTTATAACCTACGAAAATAATTTAACTTGAGCAATACCGGATTTTTAAAGGCAATGGTCAACAAAGTCAAAATAGCCATGTTGGTGTCCAACATCCATAACGCGTAGGTACCATAAAAAGAAGAAGATTCCCTTCGACTAATCGTCGATTAGAAAAAAATCATCTGACAATAGGGCATTAAGAAAACGCAAAAAAACTAAGAAAAATAATATATAGACTTGAGAGTATTATATATGTCTTAGAGAATACACACAACCAAAGTTATATGGAATCATTTCCATACGAAGTCAAATCCAACATACGACGTCAAATAATATTTATTTTAAAGCAATTTAATGATCAATACATAAAAATTAAAAAGAAAAAGGTAAACTCTTGAATCAATAAACTGAAATCACTTGTTTTAAGGTTAATAACATAAGCTATGTGAATCGATTAATGTTTAAATTGTTTTAATTTATTTGTGCAAGCTTCAATTTGCATGGGCATGCTCCAAAAAAATTGTCAATATTTTGTTGTGGCAGGTTGTTCCATTTTTTTAAAATAGCTTGTACTAGCTGTGCAGTGTTAAGTGGATTTTTCCGGTGAGCTCTAATGCTTCTTTTAAGCATATTCCAGAATTGCTCAATAGGGTTAAGGTCAGGTGAGAAAGTAGGTCACTCCATAACAGTGATATGTTCTGCTTCAAGGAAGTCTATAATCACTCTGTTTCTGTATGCAGGTAAATTTTCACCCATTACACCTCTCCAGAGCCTAACTACAGTTTCTAGAACCAAATCAAAATATTTACATCAAAGTTGGTTGTTGATACAAATTTTGTTGAGCATTGATCATTAACATTTTTGTTTAAAATTATCTCAGCTTACATTTTTTATTTGATACATTTTAGTAAATCGATTTTTTCATGTTTTTTACCCCCCCCCCCGGCGAGGGGGATTTTAGGGGAAGTTCGGAGGCAAAAGTGGTAAACTTGTTTTACCTGTTTTACCTCTTTTTTGGTGGTACCAATATTATTAATATCTGCAAAATTCAGTTTGTTCGTATAATTTTTATGGGTCCACTCTCTGACGACTGGACCATAAACAAAATTGAATTTATAAAAAATAACATACTTAATCAATTTTTAACAGCCTAAATTAAAACAATTTATTCTAAAAAATTACAAAAAATTTAAACTAAAACTATTTTAAATTAAATTTTCAAACAGTGCATCACGTTCATCCGAGCAAATGGGCCAATCTATTGTATAATTGCATTTGACAACATTTCGGCTGTTATGCTTTGAAATGC
>OU898282.1:118417414-118441805 GCA_918026665.1 Diabrotica balteata
TAAAGCCAATTTTTCATGTATTGGGGTACAACAGTAGGAAATGGAAGCACAAGATCATGGAAGAAAGCCCATAGTGAATGTAAAGACTCACCCCAAGTTTTAAAACCAGTCAGGAAGAATAAGAAAAAACTTATTACAATCCTCATTTAGAAGTTTTTTTTAATATATATTTTAATAACAAATATTATTTAAATAATATTTAACTGGGAATAAGCCACAATTAAAGATAAAAATACGTTTATTGACGTTTCAATTTCCACTTCGGAAATCGTTCTCAAAATACAAACAGTAAATAAACAAATTTTGTTTTTTGTTACATAGTGAGAAATTCTTCTAATAATTTAATTTTATCTGACTCATTTATATTGACAATTCAGACATACATTATGCATTTTAAAGTAGACGACTTTAAAATGATATTGCCAATATTGTTGAGTTGCGCTCCTGGGACGACTTTACTTATAAGATAGCTCATTCGATTACATGAAATCAAGTTTAACTTGAGAATATCGGTCAGAAAAAAATCATAGCATGTAATTCGTCTTTAAAAAGACAATCACATGACATGATGACAGTAAAATTCTCGTGTTAGTGATTCCATAGTAAATTATGAGGGAAAAACCAGAAAAAAACCAGGAATTTCAACAATCGATCGAATAGAACAGAACAACTTAGAACAAGATCCTAAAGCATACACAAGGAATAATACGAGAAAAATAACAATACCGTACATAAAAGGATTATCAGAAAAACTTAAAAGGATAGGAAATAAATTCAACATTTCAACAACATTCAAAACAACAAACACGTTGAGATCTACTTTGTCCGAAAACCTAACCTAACAATGAACAAGAAAGGACAAAGAATTGCATTTATAAAATACCATGCAGAATGTAGTAGGATCTGGTTACCAATATTGAAATAGGAAGTTATTAATAAGAAAATACCAATAATAGTAAGTCAGTAACATATAGAGGATACATCATTTATGTTTTTTAAATAACGAAACATATAAAATCAGAATTTTGGTGTTTATTGAAGGTAAACTAAATGCACGAACAAATACTTACCATGTCTGGATAGTATTATGAGGTTTTTTTCCTGGTTTTTCCCTCATAATTTACTATGGAATCACTAACAGAAGAATTTTACTGTCATCTTGTCATGTGTTTGTCTTTTTAAAGACGGATTACATGCTATGGTTTTTTTCTGACGGATATTCTCAAGTTAAAGTTGATTTCATGTAATCGAATGAACTATCTTATAAGTAAAGTCGTCCCAGCAGCGCAACTCAACAATATTGGCAATATCATTTTAAAGTCGTCTACTTTAAAATGCATAATGTATGTCTGAATTGTCAATATAAATGAGTCAGATAAAATTAAATTATTAGAAGAATTTTTCACTATGTAACAAAAAACAAAATTTGTTTATTTACTGTTTGTATTTTGAGAACGATTTCCGAAGTGGAAATTGAAACGTCAATAAACGTATTTTTATCTTTAATTGTGGCTTATTCCCAGTTAAATAGTAATTAATTTAAAACGCCACAAGAAAATAGCTTCAGAACAATAAATAATATTTAAATATAAGTTCTTTGTTACACAAATATTTTATTCATGTAGATAAATTGTCCCTTTAAATTCTGAAAAACTGATAGTTAATGAGTTAATTTAGATAGTTTTTACCAAATTTAACCAAGCGCAGAAATTCAAACCTGAGATTACTAACTTAAATCGAGCACTAATAATGTTTGATTATCAGGTATATTAATTAACAGATTTAATTGAGGTTTAAATACTGTTACGTATTACGGGTTGTTTGGCTTTATATCCTTGGAATATCTGGCTCTTTAGTTAGGGACTAAAAGCCTGCAGCATTTCCCGTCTCTTTAAACATTACGTCTGTAAATATTTGGATGGCGCCAACCGTAGAAATTTTAAACCTACACTTTTTATAATTAATGTAATTAATAAAATTTTGTTAAATAAACATTGACGTTTTCTAAAGAATATAAGGTTTGACAAAATACGTCTTAAATTAAAATACATATCATTTTAAATATCACTGAAATTATGACTACAATTCCATTCAGTGATATCCAGCTCAATATTAAACAGCACTGTGTAAAAAATTGGCAACAAATGTGAAATTCTAATAAGGCTAACCTTAAAAACGTGAAAAGTAGGATTGGCACTAAACTACAATTTCCAGAAAACAGAACGCAACAAGTGATTATAAAACCGACTAAGAATTGGACATACAGCGTTAACTCACCAGCATCTCATAACAAAAGAACTACCACCTGAATGTTCCTATTGTGAATGTCCAATAACTGTTCAACATGTGTTGATTAAATGTCCTCTTTATTCTTACGAAAGAGCCACCACCAACGTACCAAAAGAAGCAAAGAAACTTAAAGATATTTTAAACAGTAATATATCAAATACAATCAAATTCCTTAAGGACATACGTTTAATACACAAAATTTAAGTTATATTATATGTATCTTTTTGTAATTTGTAATTTATTATTTGTAATTTAATATGCAATTTGTAATTAGTATATTTAATAACAACTGTAGAATCTATAAAACCCGCTAATAACCTTTAATGGTTGATGCGGAAATTCTAAATAAAAAAAAGTAGTGTGTTTTTAATGATCATGTTTTGTCTTAATGCTTCCTTTCTATTATTTGGGATAGTGTGCTTCTTTCTTGCTGCTTCATATGATTTGCACTGAGTTAGTACATGCTTCACGAAGAGTGTTACTTGAAAATTTTCACACATGGCGGCACAGTTCGCGTAAAGAGGTATTTATGTGTAAAGTTACTGTGTTCTAGTTGCAAACGTGTTATTCTCACTTGGTCGTGTCTGTGGGTTGGAGCCACGGTTTCACTAATAGTTGTTTGATTTCCTTGAGTTTATTTTGTGATGTACAAAAACCTCCATAATAAAAATGGCCTTCAGCCAGGATACTCTTATATCCTGGCTGAAGGATACTAAGGGGACTAGTTGTGCTACTTCATTTCCTTGTATACCTGAATGTGATGGAACAAACATGAAGTCAACAGTGATCTTATTATTATTTAGAATCTCTATTTCTGATTCGATATGTGAGGTAATTGGATCATTGGTATATAAACGTTTGATTGTGTGAAGTGAGCTTAGTAAATCGATTTATTATGAGAGACGGGGACTGTTTCGATTCTTTTATGTGGATAAGTGTTTGTAATATTGCAAACAACTCTGCAGTGTATGACGAAATAATGGGATTGAATTTAAATTTTAAAAATGTATTGGATGTAAGGATGACTGCATGAACACCGTCTAAAGATTTGGATGCGTCAGTGTATATCTTATATTGATTTTTATAAGTTTCCATTTCTATTAAGAATGATTGTTTGATCAGATCTGTTATAGTCTCACTTTTTTTATATATACTAAGGTTAGTAGTAATCTTGGAATTGGTATTAACCAAGGTGAAAAAGTTAGGAAATTTGTTGGAAGAATTTCAGGAAATTAAAGATGTGGGTCATGAAGGTTTCTTCTGATTCTTTCGAAAAATGGTGGATCTAGTCTTGTTGTAGAGAAAGTGTCTTGAAATAAAATCCACAAGGAAAAAAATTCCGTAGCTGGCTGTATACCACGTATCACAAAAAAGAGGTTAGTCTTCGTAAATGGGTATATTTATTTAAAAACCCTTGAAAGGGCTACATCAAACAAACAAACGTTTTCGGACTAAACAGTCCATCATCAGGTTTAAATTTTAAAATTGCTAGGTTAAAATGCCTGAGCCACCAAAATACATTGGTAAAAAACCCTTTAAATTACATATAGTTGTAAAAGATTATACATCATGTTGTTAAAAAACTGCGATGTTTAGTATTAAATCACCTGAAGTCATATTTAATTTAACATTTACGAAGACTAACCTCTTTTTCGTCTTGAAAATATTTGTGAAGGTTTTAGTATAAGTAGGTCGTAATTTATTACTAGCTATTTAAAAAGCTTATGAGAGAGAAAGGTATTTGCATCGTCAACTTAGGGGTGGTTTTCCTGTTAAGCATTGTAAACTTTCAACTGGTGTCGTTCGAAACGCACCTGTAGCTATTCTAAGGTTTCCAATACTAATACTTTGCTTGATGAATAAACTATCGCACCATAGTCGAGTTTGGATCTAACTAAAGATTTATATACATGCAAGTAGTGTATTTTGATCTGCTCCCCAGTTTTTGCTGGAAATATATTATATGTTTTAAAATAATTAAACATTTATTTATTTACTATATTTCTTCAGATTTTTGAACACGGTCAATGAAAATTTCGAATATGTTCAAGTACTAAAAATTCATTTAGATCTCTTTAACCATTATCCGGGAAAGTTCGTCCAACGAAATGAGACGCCAATTCTTTTATCATAAACTGATAAAAAAGACTTTATTGAATTTTATGCATCACTGAATTTGTTAAGAAGTACGTTTCCTCTAACATAGTCATGAGCTATTTAAAATATCATTATCATTTTCGAAATTATTGTTTCGTCGGACCCTGTTTGTATTTATACCTAAAGTCTTAATATTTGTTATGAAAGTTAATCTGACAGTCAGGTTATGTTTTTGTGGATTATCTTAATGACTTTCATGATTCTGGAAATCCAATAATAAAGTCTAAACGTGTAACAAACAATGTAAACATCTCTTAGTTGTGAACATAAAAGAGATGATTATAGTAGGTGTTACATTTATTCTAAATACATTTTAAAAACTGATTATCATTGTTCGAATGCAATAATATTGTTAGGTAGTTGCCTGTACATAAGTTGAAATAAATAATGCATGTGCTATTAGTCGTTTGATATTGATATAAGTGTCGACAACTAAGATCCTAAAATTATATTGAATTACAGTGAAAGTAGATAGTGCGAATAAAATGTTCCGAAAAATTATCAGCTGCAGAACTGCAAGATATTGCTAATAGTTTATGACATTCAGATGATAAAGAATCTCTTAAAGTAAGTGTCATTGAAAGTGACTCTGAAATGGAAGATCATCGTTTGAAAGCAAGTGAAGAGGATGATTAGTATTAGTATTTAGTGATAATGAAGAAGAATGTGTATCTACAAGTTCCCAGATTTCAGAGTGTGTAATTTTTAAAACTGAGGATGGAATTAACTGGAAGATTCAACCACAAGGGACAGGACGTATGCGATCCTGCGACATAATAAAAACCAAAGTGCATAAAGTAATGTTAGCCCCTGGTCAAAGTGTAGATAATCCTGTTGATTCCTTTGGTTGTTTTGTGAAGAAAAAAATTGTGAACGAAATAGTCGTGTACAAATAAAAAAGCCCAAAGTCCTAGGGATAGAGAACTGGAAATATTGCGACTCTACAGAGCTATAAATATGCCTTCATTGGACTAATACTAACTGCAGGACACTTAAGTGCCAACATCCATAATACTTTAAAGTATGTTTTATGGACCTACTATATTTAAAGCTATCATGGGGTTAAAACGATTTACAAATTTGCTAAGGTTTGTTCAATTTACCGATAAAGATACTAGTTCTGAACGAAGAAGGAACGACAAATTAGCAGCAACAGGCGATGTGTGGAATCAAGTCAAACAAAACTTTCACAAATACTATTTACCAAGAAAAAACATTACGGTTGATGAGCAATTTGTTTCTTATCGAGGTAGGGGGTTCTTTTACAGGTCTATACGGTATATGTTGGTATAGTCATTTCATGAATTTACCAACACTAAAATTCTCCACCGTGAGAACAAAAAATCTAAAAGAGAGTTCATTGAAATTTCTTATAAATATATTCCTTAATGATTTCTCTATCAATGTTAAGAGTGACATTAATAATCTAAGCTATATATACCACTTCTTACTTAAATCAGATACCAAGAACAATACAATATCACACATAACTAACTTGACTGATATATCCATTAACAACTAACCTACTTTAATAATAATTTTTTTTTAAAAAAAAAGATAATATTCCCTTGCTTTTCTTAGATACATCTCAATAACATATTATTATAATAATACATGAACAATATACTATAATTAAAAAATAATTTTAATTAAGAAAATTCTAAAATAATAATTCCCCAAACTGGGATTAAACTTCATTCGGTTTTACTAATGAACCTTAACGACATAAAGATTCAAAAGGTCTACTTTAATTGTCAGCACATGCGTTCTGAAAAACAGAACATCACATTTAAACTTTATAACAATCAAAAATTTAGCCATTGCAGACAATTCAAAGAATTACTTCCTTTTAAATGTAGTTACATTAAGTTTTTCGATTAACCTTGGGCAAACCTGTGCGTTTTAAGTTCAAAGCTGCTATATATTTCCAAGGTTTAAAAAAAACTTTTTTTGCACATAGTAACAAAAAAACACCACTATGTTGTTACTAGCTAAGTTTTATAACATCCTAACTAGACAATTCTAGTTACGGTAAGACCAATATTGTTTTTTAATAAATAAAAATATATGGTAACTAATTATAATTTATTCTCTTTCAGCCCTGAAGAAGCCAAATTAATTCTCTTTGGCGAAAACATTCGGCGCAACAGTTGATACTCATTAGAGTTTTTCTTGCAAATTTCCCCAATATTTAAGAGTTTACTATATATATATATATATATATATATATATATATATATATTTATATATATATATATATATAGTTTTTGCTATGTCTACATATACAGAGGGATTCTTCGTGACCATCAGACGAAACTATGGCCTTAACTGTACGATACTACTTAAGAGATGGAGCAAACTAAACGAGAAGTTAGCGAGAGCCGAAGCAAAAAAGACTTTTTTAATCCAATGCAGGAAGACAAAGAAATACCCACGTTTTATTAGTGATCGCACTGACCACCTTATGCAGTCCACTGTGGGTTCCCTGTCCAACAAACTGACAAGAAGAGCTGATTCAATCAACATGCAGGTGAGAGCACGATTATTAAACTTCAATATTTCGTCCGTACATTCCGATATAGCATTTATTCATCGACAATTGTCAAACATATTCATTCAACTTGAACGTCTTCTTCCCTCCAACATCTTGGACCAGTATGAATCTTTCCTAATCAAAAAATACAACTTCTACCTACATAAATCTCTATCTCATCTCCAAAACAAATTAAACAAGCTTGGGACCACTCCGTTCAATCGTTTACCATTCCACGAAAAATGGATAAAAAATCTCACAGATATCCAAATACCCAATAATGTCCTTAAACTTCTTTCTCTCGGACCAAAGTTCGGATTACAACCTTCATTCAACGATTTCTCTGTATGTAATTTCGTAGCTGACATAGAAAACATACTATCTCATTCTGAAACCAACGACCTTCTCGAATTAAGATCCTCTGCCAACAACATTCTCACTAACTTCTCACATAAGCCTTCGAACGCCAAAACCGATTTTGATCTTGTTTATGAACAAGCGGCCACTTTTCTAAAAAAATACTCTGACCTAATGGTATTAACTAGTGACAAAGGTAATGCCACAGTCCTTATGATGAGAGAGCAATACATTAACCTTAGCCAACAACTCCTAGATGATAGTAAATACTATCAACCACTTCTTCGCAATCCCACTTCTACTTACACCAACAAAATCAACCGATATATCACTGAACTAAAAAACAAAAAAATTATTGACGATAAACTAGCCAAATCCCTCCATAATTATAATGGCTATGCTCCTAGATTTACTGTCTCCCCAAAATTCACAAACCACAACTAAGTATGCGACCCATATTATCTTCAATAAATGCTCCAAACACTAATATAGCTCAATTTCTAACGAACATTCTTTCACAAGCATACAATTATAATAATGACTTCAACATAACAGATTCCTTCCAGTTCAGTGAATTTATTAATAATTATCAACTACCCAGAGGCTTTGTCTTAGTAAGTTTTGATGTAGTATCCTTGTTCACAAATCTTCCACTTTCCAGCGTATTAACTTCTCTCCGTAACCATTGGAATCAAATCCAACCCCACAGTCCGATACCTTGGGAAACTTTTTCCGAATTATTAAAATTGATTTTTGACACCAACTATTTAATTTTTAATGACAAATTTTATCGCCAAATTTTTGGAACTCCTATGGGATCCACAATTTCTCCTATTCTAGTCAACTTTGTTCTAGACGATCTTATTAATGATAGTATCAAGAAGTTAGATTTCCAGGTTCCCTTTGTAAAACGGTATGTCGACGATCTGATTTTAGCAACTCCGTCGAACAAGACGGACGACACTTTATCAGTGTTTAACTGCTTTGATCCTCACCTACAATTTACATGTGAATTGGAGGTTGAGAACAGTATCCCGTTTTTAGATATGCGAATTATTCGCACTCCAGATAACAGATTAGTCACTACCTGGTACAGAAAAGAAATGGCTAGCAACCGTTTCTTAAATTACCATTCGACACATCCAATCAGATATAAACTTAACCTGGTACAAGCCCTCAGCCTTAGAGTACACATGTTGACACATCCGCTTTACAAAGAAGAATCTCTCAATCTACTGAAGTCTATTCTAATAGATAACTCCTATCCGGCATCCATTATCAATAAATTTCTATATTCCAAAAGCTATGGGCAGTCCATCACTGAAACACCCAACGGGCTAACATTAGCGTCCATCTCTAACAGAATACAAATGAATGAGTCCCCTCTCACTCCTGAACAAACCATAAAATATGCTTCGCTCCCGTACTTCCCACAAATCACGAACAAGCTAATCAAACTTTTCCATAACTTACCTGTCAAAATAGCTTTAAAAAACACCAGAACCGTAGGAAAGTTATTTTCTAAGACAAAAAACTCCATTGGCCCCTCTAGAACAAACTAACGTCGTCTATCATGTACCCTGTGCGGAGTGCAACTCCTGCTACATTGGCCAGACCAGCCGTTCTCTTCAAGGTCGACTAACGTCCCATAAAAGCGACATTAGGATTTCAAAACCATCCTGTGCCCTTGCACAACATGCCATTTCAACCAAACACAGTATCGACTTCACTAATACTAAAATACTGTGCAAACAAAAAAATTATCATAAGCGTTCTATCCTTGAAATGTGTCAAATTCTTAAACATCCATCATCCCTAAATAAAAGAACCGACATCGACAACTTGAGCCAGATATATCACTCTCTCATCATACACAACAAATAATAATTAAATAAAAAACACGTACAAGATAGTAACTTCATTCCCCTTCTTCTTTCCCTATTTTCAAAAAAATTTTTTTTTTTTTTTTGTAGAAGAAAATATTCCTTTTTGAAAAATAGGGCTGTCCCCGTTCTGCTTACTAACTTTTTTAATAATTGTACCTCACTGCTTTCCGAACAAACGTATGGACGACACATGCCACATGTGCAAATGTGACAGCCTAAAACCGATAGAAAACATTCCAAGAGATTATTGTGTTGGGTCTTCGAAAGAGCTTACACCCACATTGAGATGAAGCCATCGGTAAAAATTAATAGTGCTGTTTCAGTTTTTTCCTGTGTGTTTTTTGTTTCGATATTATCGTTTAGTTTTTAAAATTTTTTAATGTTAAGTTATCGTAGAGTGTGTTTAACATCTTTTACAAAACCTACAAATTGTTTTTGTAAGTATGAACCCTTTTGGTTATTTACTTATTTTTTACATCGTTTTATTTTTATTTGTAGTGAACTGATGATGCTTTTGAAAACTAAAAAGCGAAACGTATTCGATTAAATCAATGAAGTAGTTGACGACTTTCATTTGCCTATTATTGACGATACAACCTCTGCTATTCAACTATTGAATATTTTTTATATATATATATATATATATATATATTATATATATATATATATATATATATATATATATATATATATATATATATATATTATATATATATATATAATATATATATAGATATATATATATATATATGTATATATATATATATATATATATATATATATATATATATATATATATATATATATAAAATTTATGGATTAGACCGTAAGTTGATGGTAATTCATTTTATGTAACAATAAAACACTGAAAACTTTATTTTCAAACTTCCACAAAATTTATTTTAACCTCTTATCACTACAGCTGTTTCGGCTGATTGCCTTTCCCAAGTGATCTATTTTTGGCATCGTTTACACTTTATAGTCTCTAATGAAATAGGTTGAGGAGGAGAGAACTGTTAAAATAGCTATCCTTGTGAGAATCTATGGAAATCAACAAATTAAAAAAACGCAGATATAATTCTGAATGACCAACTTGAAACAAACAGTTTTCCCTCCTCCTCTTCAACCAAAATAGACCACTTGAGAAAGGCATATATATATATATATATATATATATATAATATATATATATATATATATATATTATATATATATATATATATATTATATATATAAGCTTGAACTTGCTTTGAGTGTCATTTTATTAGAAAATAATATTAAGTTTTTATTATTTCCTTTACTTTCGCAAAGCCTGTTTGTAATAGTTTCTTTCGAACTACCTTTATACCATTCGATCATACCTGATCTAATTTGTTGGAAAGTTTGTTCAATTTTCAAACAACTTGCTAACATAATTTCGATAGAAAACGTGTGTTAACCGGAAAAGTTAAAATCGATGATTCCTCGTATTTGCGGTGGTGAATTTGTCACAAGGAATATAACGTTTACAACATAAATACAACTTTAGATGTAATCCTTTTCGTGACTACCATATATCAGCGATGGTGTAAAGAGGACTAGAGTATAAGAGAGGAACTGCAAAAGGTTGTCTTCCATCGAGGATTTTCGAAAACTTGTTGGCCATTCTGTTCCAGCGGCGGATACGACAAACATTTTGCAGTTGCAAATCTAGGTTGTTTTAATTGCTTTTAAGAAATTAACAGCACTATTGAAAATTTATAATCAGAGTTCATTTAATAGTTCTATAAAAAAAATAAATTTAAATTATCCGTTATAGTTTGTACTGACATATCTGACATGTCAAATTATGTCTCTGTTATTGGTAAATTAATGTTAAGGGTTAAAAAAGGTTACAAGAAATAGTAAAAATATAAGATATAAGAAAACTTAGACTAGATAACAGTCGCACAGGTTCTTTCAGAACAGCTAAGTAAAACGTAAGTAAAGAAGAATAGATCGATGAATAGCAATATACTGCAACTCATGAAAAAAAGAAGAAAATCAAAAAACAACAGAAGAATGTACAAAAATATTGAGAGACACGTTAGAACCGAAATATGAAAAGATGAAGAAAATTGGTTAACAACACAGTGTGAAGAGATAGAGTGGTTGGAACAAAAATACGATACATTTAGTATACAAAAAAGGTAAAACCAACAGCTGGTCTTGAAAAATCCAACACAACTAGCAAAGTGCAAAATCAACAGAGACACATAATTACAGATAAAAATCAAGAAATACACTTCATCTAATTTATATAACGATGCACGTCATCGGCGTCATAGCCTGTGACGTCACATGATACAAACACAAAATATTTAGGGTCTAGGTGTGTTCTTTATTAGAATCACTTTACCGAGTACACTGGCATTACAGCCACTAGACATATTTTATTATATACGCGTAGAAATAATATTTAAAAATTTCTATTAATGTTAAATTAAAGAAATACACAATAATATGTTTCATTTAATTTGTATAAATGCATTATAAAGCGTTTTTTATTCAGAGCATTTGTTCGGAACACACTGTAACTGTAATCGAACGAAGGTAAAATTTTGGCATAAATTGGTAACCCTTATTTGACAGTTGCGGTGATGACACTTTTTGTACTTCATTATTTTGAATTTTAAAGTGAATATCTCTTGTTTTATATTTTTAACTATTTAATAAAATCTGTTTGTTTTAGAACAAAATTAGTGTGTTTTATAATTTAAATAGTCGTTGTAAAGAGATGATAATACTTTTGCAATAATTATGTAATCTATTTGATTTAAAATGGAGTCAGGATTTTTTTATACTTTGGCAACTATGTCAACTTCGATCTCTGACGTAGATAATGACGTAAGTCGTTATCTAAATTAGATGAAGTATATGCATATACACCAAATACATACAATGAACTCTTTGAAAATAGTAGGTCCAAACAACCTCCGTCCTATATGTCATGACCACTTACCAATCACATTGGATGAGATGCAAAAAGTAATATCACAACTAAACGATGACCAAGCTCCTGGACCTGACAATGCATATGATAAAGCTATTTAATATCGATAGTACCCAATGACTAACAATGGCATATATTTAAATAGAGTAATACCAAAATCATGGCTGAAGTCAGTACTAAAGGGAGCACTTGTTTCCTCTCTTTAGCTGTATTAACGATGTAGATAATGATGTGAAATGCAATATTTATGCATTCTTTATTGATTACCATAAAGCGTTCGATACAGTACAGTACGACAAGCTGATGAAAATATTAACAAATATTGGAAATGTGTTCTAAGAAACTGTGTTCTAAGAAATATAAGCAATCTTTACTGGGATCAAACATGGTCTATCTGTACAGAGGCAGAAGAATCCTATGATATCAAAATCAAATGTTGGGTCCGTCAGGAATGTATACTACATATTACCCCTGCTGTTCAACATATACTCTAATTATTTCAAGAAGCAATAGAGAATGTTAAAGGTGGCATTTAAATTAACTAAGAATTTATCAATAACACCAGATACGAGGATGACACATCAAATAGTGGTATTTGCTGACAGTTATAAAGCCCTCTAGGAGTTAATAAATAGAATCACCGTACTATAACGTACTATGTGTATATAAGTCAGAGATATGGACTTATCTCTAAGAAAAAACGGCAAATTGGAAGAATCAGTCTAAGTTGTCAACCAATAGAAAGAGTAAAACATGCACCTACCTTGATACGAACATCAATGAAAATTAGGACCTTTCCGTAGAAATCAAATGTAGGATAAAGAAAGCAAGATATACATTTCAAAAAATTAATAAGCTAATAAAATGCTCTTTATCAATACCCATAAAAATAAGGATTTTACGATGTTATCTCTTTCCTATACTGTTGTACGTAGTTAAGTCGTTGTCTCTCACAGACGCTACTTGTAAAAAAATAAGTCATTCGTAATGTGGCCTTATCATCTAATGTTAAAGATAACCTATACCAACCACGTTACTAACCAGGAGGTTTAATTAAAAATTTAAAATGAAAAAGAGTTGATAACCACAAAGAAACTGGCAAAATCGAATACCTCGCTCACATAATGAGAAAGAGCCAAAGATATGGGTTTCTGCAATTTATTTCTTCAAGGAAAAGGAGAAGGAAAACGAGGACCAGGAAGGCAAAGAACTTCCTGGCTAAAAAAATCTACGTACGTGGTTGAATACAACAACCACAAATATTTTCAGAGCAACAGTGTGCAAAATACAGATTACCAAGAAGAAGATCCTTTATACAGGTTGAGTCATGAGAAACTGTACATACTCCTACCTCATATCAAGGCAACTATGATAAATAACAAATAACCATTATACAGTCTATGCTCTTATTAATTAATAATGTACAGAACGAGTTTTGAATTTTGTCTGAAATTCTATTCATCATAGCTTTATATTAATAAGTTCGATATATCTCATATTTTCTTTTGCTGTCAGTTGGTCTGTGTCGTTTTAACTGACAAGAAGCACGTGTTCAAGTCGGGTAAAGAAACATATTGCTCTTTAAGTATTAAAATCTTTAACCATTATTATCGACCTACGGTCGCATTAGAATTTAAATATATAAAACCCTATATTGATATCTCCGGTGCAATTTTAGTGTTAGCTTCAAGTACCAAAAGAAGGCACTAAGGATGATCTGAGCTAGATCGAAAACGTTACGTTATGCACCTGTAATTTTTGGACGACACTTTTAACAAGTTTCAAATTAAATGATTCTACACCAAGATACCTTGAAGTTTTTTACTTCTGTATATCGTCATATTACTGCGAAAAGTCACTAACTGACATTTTACCTTAAAATGAGCTAACTGTATGGTAAGACTTATTTTTATATTTTCTTACTGTGCATAAAATCATTAACTACATCAGAACGCTCTAAAAGCTAATACTTAAGCGGTAAAAATCACTAAGTAAGAATTAGATAATAATAAGATATGCTAAAACTGTTTAAGTGAGTTAATGAGTTTTCGCAGAACTGAACTGCTGCAAATGATAAAAATGATAAATGCAAAATCTCAGTAACAGTAGTTAGTGACTTTTATCATAACATATTTATATAAAAATGTGCAGTCGTCAGGACAGTCAGCAGTTAGATAAAATTTAAGTCTTCAGTCGGTGTTAGGAATTAGTGGAGTGACTACATTGGTGATTAATAGATTCTAAAAAACAATAATTTTATATTATTACTAGTGCAACATTGTGTAAACACACACGGAATAATGACTTCTAGATCATTAAAACTGGTTCAGTTAGCGTTGACAAAGGTAAGTTAGAAAAATAAATATTATTGTAACGAGTTTGTATTTTATATCATTTACATTTCGGAGAATGTGGAGGTGGGAGGACCTGCAGACGTGACTTTAGAGGTCTACCCTTGTATTGAACCGCGGAACATAATTTGGGTAATTTAAATAGGTACACTGGAGTTTTGCTAATACAATGCTCATAGATTGTAATTGTGTGTTTAGAATTAAATAAATTCGTAAAATGCTAGAAAAAAAAATATACAGGGTGCTTAAAAAAATACCACGTGTATTTATTAATATTTTTAATAAATTACCCTACACAATTATTGTTAGATATCTAATTTATAGTGTCAAAAGAAAGCTTTAGCATGTACATCCTATTCGAATTTTCAATATTTTTTGAGACCACTCGATTCTAAAAGTAACATTTTTTTACACTTTGGAATGATCTAGTATCTAAATGGTTTAGGTTAGGGCAAAATAGTTTCTACTTTTCTATCATAGATTTCATCCCTCTTCATTAAAATACGAGTAAAAATATCAACTTTTTTGAATTCTAGAATGCAGTACATATAACCGCAGACCAAGAAATAAGTTTAGAAGACGACCGTAAGAATATGATAAACGCAAACAACTCCGAGATAAGGCCAAACCAAATGTGTGTTGCAGTAGAATCACAGGTTGATGACCAAATGGCCGCGGAAAAAGACATAGGTATAAACGACAGTTCCATAAATTCAAACAACTGTGAGACTGGGTTCAGCCAAACATATGGTGCAGCTGCAACAAAGGTTGGTAATTGTAATACTGACTGGACAAATTTATTTTCTTGTTCCAATTTTTTTACACTTTAAAAAGAAAGTAATCATTATTTCAGGAAACGACCCGTATAATTGAGATGGCTTCATGCAGTAAATTTTCAAACCCTGAGGAACAGTTCGAGTACTCGACTTTACCGTGGAAGACAATTATGCTGTAAGGATAATTTTGTATCTTATGATTGTTAATTACTAGAACCTGGTTTAAACACTGCTTTATTACGATGTTTTTTTACTCTAGGATGAAACGGATGACGACGACTCCGTTAAGGATAAAAATTGGGAACCAAATGAGGGGTCAGAAAGGACCAGTGAAGGTGAACAAGAAGATAATTTATCAAATATTAATTTAGAAGAAATCCCTTTACAAGGTCAAGCAGCTCCTCCCAAGAAAAAGCGATGTCGTTGGATGAAAGCAGATCCTTCTAATTGGAGTAGAAATATTGAGAGGAAAAAAATGTTTGATTGTTTGCCATATAAAACAAAAAAAGAAAGACCTGCAAAAGTTCCTCAAAAAGTTAAATGTGACACTTGTAAATTTAAATGCAATACACATTTTAATGATACGGATAGGCTTAATATTTGCAAATCATTTTGGGGTCTTTCTAGTTATACCAGGCAAAAGGATTTTATCTTAAAATTTATAACACAAAAACCACCAGCGCGACCTGGAGCAAATGTGGAACCTTCCAAAAAGCGAAAGCATAGCAGGGAATGCTACCTAATGAAAAACGAGGTAAAATACAGGGTATGTCAGAAGTTTTTTCAAAAAACTTTAAACATTAGCAATGGTCCTATAAATAGAGCTTTTGAAGGTAGCGAGAATGGAAATTTTACGGCAGCTGATAAGCGTGGTAAGAAGACTCCTCACAATAAGTGTAAAGACGATGATATGGCTTTTGTTAAACAGCACATTGAGAGCTTTCCTGTAATGGAGTCACATTACTGCAGGAAAAATACTCAAAGGCGATATTTAGACTCAAAATTATCCATCACAAAAATGTACTTCTTGTATAAAGAGTACTGTAATGAAAATAATCGCATTCCGGTATCACACTCAATGTATAGAAACATATTTTGCAAGTCGTATAACTTATCATTCTTCGTCCCTAAAAAAGATCAATGTTCCACGTGCCATACCTTTAGTGAAGCTAAGAGGACAGGGACATTAAACGACCAACTTCAAGTCGATTACAATAATCATATAAAGCGAAAAGATGAGGCAAATTTAGCTAAAGTACAAGATAAAGTCAGATCTAATGAGGATCCAACATTTATGTCTGTTACAGTCGATCTACAAAGTGTGCTCCAAATACCTTCTGGTGAAGAATCGCTTCTATACTATTGTAGGAAGTTAAGTATTTACAACCTAACAATTTATGAGTCTAGAGTTCCTAACGAGGCATACTGCATTGTTTGGTCGGAAGTAAATGGTAAACGAGGTAGCAACGAAATCGGTACTGCCCTAATGCAGTGGATCACCAAACTTCCGAACAGTATCAAAGAAATATCCTGTTTTCTGACACATGCGGAGGGCAAAACAGAAACCAGCACATAGCAGCCCTACTGCTGTTTCTTACTCAAACCACAAACGTTGATATTATTGAGCAAAAATTTTTGGAGTCTGGCCATTCTTTCATGGAAGTCGACAGTATGCACAGCGCAATTGAGAGAGAAAAAAGGCATGTACCAGTTAACTCTGTTATGGAATGGATGACCATAATGAGAAAGGCCAGATCCAGCAGAATTAATAAAAAGGCTAATCCGTATCATGTTAATCAATTAAGTTTCTCCGATATAATTGACCTTAAAGACCTTAGTACAAGAATGATTAAAAATCGCCTTAAAGATACTGACGGTAATACGGTAAAATGGCTTAAAATAAAGTGTCTACGTTATGAAAAACAATATCCAGGTCTAATTAAATTCCGTTACAGTCATACTGGACCCTACATGACTCTTAATGTTTGTAAGCGAGGTCGCCAAAATACAATTACAAATATCAAAAAAGCTTACCATCAACCACTTCCCATAAGCATTCTGAAGAAACAAGACTTAATGAAACTTTGTCGTAAAAGTATTATACCAGAAGAGCTACATCCTTGGTATGAATCGTTAGCCGTCACAAACAATACTTCAGAATATACTGCAGAACCTGCTAGAGAAGACGACGAAGAAGATCAAGAAGAAGAAAGTGAATGATTTTTTAAAACCCTATTTTGTATTCTTAAAGGTATTAATTAATAAAGTAACTAACTGATACTTCATGTAATTTTGTTGTGCAAAAATTCACTAACTTCATATTTTTCTCAAAACATTATGAAAAAATAAACTTTATTTGAAAAATGATGGCACAACTTTTACAGCAGGTGTTTAACTTTGTAAAAAAATATAGTTCATAAATTGTTTTTTAAAAGATAATTTATAAAATCAATTTTCATCTTTAACTTCCAATAACTCGAAACTACAAAATTGTTAGTTAGTGACTTTTCGCAGTAATATGACGATATATATTTAATGATGGAGGGCATAGGGTATAAAAACGATCTAAGTTACATTTAGCAGGTTTGTAGGTAAATAGATCTGAAAGTTTATAAGTGTCCTATTATTGCATACTAAAAACAACAAAATATTTTATTTTATGTTTTAAATATATGACGTATTAAAGTTTTGTATAAAACCAAAGCAATTGTTATTCAAAACATTTTTGTTTAACAGAAAATCTTTAAAATTTTGTAATTAACCAAAAAATTAATAAGGATGTAAGTTTAAAATATTTTTTTTAAATGTCCTCTAAGGTAACAAAAATATCTACTGTCATGTCGTGCAGTTGTTGGCTTAAGACATATGTAATAAATTGTCAAAATAACAGGTTATAATCAGAATTTATGCAAGATGTCTCTATTTTCTATACAGTATTGATTCTTTATATTTTCTGCACCGAAAATGTTATAGTTTTTGTTTTGTTTTCGAAATATCATTACTAAACTTATCTTGTTTTATTCACCATTACCTACTTATTATTATGTTATTCTTCATTACGCCTATAAAAATATATACACCATTCGTAGAGAGGAACCAAACAGACATCAACAAAGACACAGAAAAAAATAGAAAGAACTACGTACACCTTATACAATCTAGATAACGAGAGCACACAGTTACTTTACTCCTGGAGACTAACATAAAAACTAAAGGAATTTCACAAATCAACGACGGATGAATACGAACTTATAAAAAACTGCATGAAAGACGCAGCGCTAGAAGCCTTAGGGCCACAGGTACGGAGAGTAGATAAACCATATTGCTGGGATAAAGAAGTGGAAGAAAAGATAAAAACAAAGAAGGAAGTATTTCAAAAGTTATTACAACAGGGAGACGAACAAACAAAATAACAATATAAAAACTTGTATAAAGAAGTCAAACGAGAAGTGGTTAAAAAGAAAATAGTGCATGAGAACAAAAATGCCAATTCCTAGACAACCATATTGGAGGGAAAAAGAGCTCTGAAGCCTGGATAAGTATAAAAACAATGAGAACAACGACAAAAAACCAAGTCCTAATAAATAGAATAACAGAAAATACATGAGTAGAGCATTTAGAGAACTTTAGAGATAAATTTAACTTTAGAGAAAAACAAGAACATAATATTAAAGACAAACAACCCGAAGAACAAGCAGGATTTAAAGCCAGACGCTCCACTATGGATAATATTTTTTACAGTAAAAATTGCAATTGCAAACCCATATAGCTTTAATAGATTTGGAAAAAACATATGACAGTGTACCGATCTTCCACCTATGGATAAAAATGGGTAACTTGAAAATGAACCCAATTCTTATTAACGCCACTCAAAAATACTATGAAACAAAAATTAAAATGGGACCAGAAATCATCTCTCCTTTTCAAACAACAAAAGGGCTAAAACAAGGCTCCTGTCTGTCACCCACCCTATTTAAAATCAACTTGGACACATGCTTAGTGAAATGGGTAACAAAATGTAGAAACATGAGAATAACGGTAAAAGAAAACACGCTGTGTACACTTTTCATTGCGGATGACCAGGTAGTAATTGCCGAAGACAGCTACGATCTTAGCTATATGGTAAGAAAAACTACAAGAAGATATGAGGTGGCAGGTCTAAACATGAATACGACAAAATGTGAATATCTCTCAGCGGGAACAGATGAAATATGTGACCTAGTCTTGGAACACGACAAAATCAAAGGCGTACAATCCTGCAAATATTTGGGGTCATTTTCAACAAGAAGGGAAATAGTGCAGATAAAATCAGGGAAAGAATAAGCAAGGCAGAGCAGCGACCGGTGCGTTAAACTCTCTTCATTAGCAAAAAATAATTCGACGACAAACAAAAAAAAAACACATTTACGGTAGTATAGTCCAAAGTATTATACTTTATGGTTCGGAAGTATGGGACGTCACGAAAGCTAATAGAAACAATCTTATGACGGCAGAAATGGATTATCTGAGACGAAGCTGCGGTAGATCGAAACTGGAGAGAGTTAGAAAACGAATAAATAAGAAACGAAATGAAAATGAAGCGAAATATCAATGATGACAGAGAAAGAAAACAATTAATCTGGTTCAAGCATGTTAAAAGAATGTTAGAGTACAGATGGCCTAGAAGAGTACTGTAATGGATCCCTCCTGAAAGAAGGAAGAGATGACGACCACGAAGAAGTTTACGCAACGATATTGATAAAGCAATGGCGGCAAGAGACTTAGAAGAGGCAACTGTATATGACAGAAAAAAGATGGACATTAGTTCCGTTATTATATATATCATTACGCCTAATGTTATCCAGGATCGGCAACTCCAAGTGGTAATTTTGCTGTTCATGAACAATAAATCTTTTTAGCACCTGCAGCTGTTAATATTTTTTCTTTTGTATTGGTATACCTTGGTATATAAGAATTTTGGAGAGATCCCTTTCAAGTTAAATTTGGCACCCGCAGTAATGACACTTTACTATTTTTATTAGGAAATAAGCCAAATTTAAATTCATTTTTGACTTCATCACAGTAACTAAAGGTATCTTATCTAAAATAACCAAACCCAATGTTAAATTTTGTCAAGCAAATTGATGTGTTCGATTTACAGCTAATTTTCTGATCTTTGTATTTTCCACGAAATAAGAGTTATACCTTTTTAAAATGCGAGTCCCCGGAAGATAAAGTTTTTTTGATTTTTTTAAAGTATAAAACGATACCACACTTTTAAATAATCTGGTATGTTCCTCACACGTTGCATCAGTTCTGAACAGTTATCTTATGCGGCTATTTGCATGTCTACCTTCAATTTAAAACTTATACAGCTCTAATACATTAGATATTGTAACAGACACAACTTACCTATCATATTCTCAACTGAACTACCTTGACTTTAAAGTCCTGTTTTTATACTTATTAGTCTTCTGTTTATTATGCCATGTAAACTAAGAAATACCTGCTGACCAAGTGAAATTTTCTGGAATCCATTATTCTCCCCACTTAGAACCCTAATTGTACATCAAAATGCATTGGATCTTAAATTAGCATTATTTTTACTCTTTCGTAGCTGACATTGAAGCTGAAAATTGTTTTGTTTTATTTTATCCTTACATATATTATCAAAAAATATAAAAGGTGACTTTTTACGAGGGTTCTGAAGATCGTGAAAAAGACAGCAAATATTTGATTTCACGCAAACAGCGCCTTTGTATCTGTTGATACGTATTTCGACCTAATAGGTCTCATCAGAACAGTTATTCAAAGGTGTTCTCAACGTGAAAGATCAATATTTTCTGTCTTTTAAGAAGCAACAATAACATGGCTTCGATACGGACGCACTAGCGACATCTAATTTAACAATCGTAAAATAGTTTCGAAACACAATTCAGATTTCTGCTTTTTATCTGTGCTTTCTAAAAATTGCAAAGCAAAACAGACGTTGATAAAGGTGTTAAAAGAGACGTGGGGAATCTAAAATTTGCATTCCATGACACATCTTTTCAACTAAGCAGAAATCCTTAGCGAATTGGTTTCTAGTACTCGTACAGAGTAAATCCGAAAAAAGTGAAAAAGACAGCAAATATTTGATTTCACGCAACAGCGCCTTTGTATCTGTTGATACGTATTTCGACCTAATAGGTCTCATCAGAACAGTTATTCAAAGGTGTTCTCAACGTGAAAGATCAATATTTTCTGTCTTTTAAGAAGCAACAATAACATGGCTTCGATACGGACGCACTAGCGACATCTAATTTAACAATCGTAAAATAGTTTCGAAACACAATTCAGATTTCTGCTTTTATCTGTGCTTTCTAAAAATTGCAAAGCAAAACAGACGTTGATAAAGGTGTTAAAAGAGACGTGGGGAATCTAAAATTTGCATTCCACGACACATCTTTTCAACTAAGCAGAAATCCTTAGCGAATTGGTTTCTAGTACTCGTACAGAGTAAATCCGAAAAAACTGAAAAAGACAGCAAATATTTGATTTCACGCAAACAGCGCCTTTGTATCTGTTGATACGTATTTCGACCTAATAGGTCTCATCAGAACAGTTATTTAAAGGTGTTCTCAACGTGAAAGATCAATATTTTCTGTCTTTTAAGAAGCAACAATAACATGGCTTCGATACGGACGCACTAGCGACATCTAATTTAACAATCGTAAAAATAGTTTCGAAACACAATTCAGATTTCTGATTAGAAAGCACAGATAAAAGCAGAAATCTGAATTGTGTTTCGAAACTATTTTACGATTGTTAAATTAGATGTCGCTAGTGCGTCCGTATCGAAGCCATGTTATTGTTGCTTCTTAAAAGACAGAAAATATTGATCCTTCACGTTGAGAACACCTTTGAATAACTGTTCTGATGAGACCTATTAGGTCGAAATACGTATCAACAGATACAAAGGCGCTGTTTGCGTGAAATCAAATATTTGCTGTCTTTTTCACTTTTTTCGGATTTACTTTGTACGAGTACTAGAAACCAATTCGCTAAGGATTTCTGCTTAGTTGAAAAGATGTGTCGTGGAATGCAAATTTTAGATTCCCCACGTCTCTTTTAACACCTTTATCAACGTCTGTTTTGCTTTGCAATTTTTAGAAAGCACAGATAAAAGCAGAAATCTGAATTGTGTTTCGAAACTATTTTACGATTGTTAAATTAGATGTCGCTAGTGCGTCCGTATCGAAGCCATGTTATTGTTGCTTCTTAAAAGACAGAAAATATTGATCTTTCACGTTGAGAACACCTTTGAATAACTGTTCTGATGAGACCTATTAGGTCGAAATACGTATCAACAGATACAAAGACGCTGTTTGCGTGAAATCAAATATTTGCTGTCTTTTTCACTTTTTTCGGATTTACTCTGTACGAGTACTAGAAACCAATTCGCTAAGGATTTCTGCTTAGTTGAAAAGATGTGTCGTGGAATGCAAATTTTAGATTCCCCACGTCTCTTTTAACACCTTTATCAACGTCTGTTTTGCTTTGCAATTTTTAGAAAGCACAGATAAAAGCAGAAATCTGAATTGTGTTTCGAAACTATTTTACGATTGTTCTGAAGATCATTTATAGAGCTGTTAATAACAGATAGGTATGGGGAAGAGAGATAATATAAATTTGAATAGAATGAACCAGGTTTTATAAAATGCATTAATACGTTACCTGCCATAGAGGAATTTGCAATACTTTTCATTCACGCCATCGCCTCCGAGACAGTACCACAGATACATTAAAATTCTCGGTCAAATAGACCTCACTGACGTGCATAGCAATTTTTTTCGGTCACACCGACCGAGACGGCAGACAACGTGTTAAAGTAGGATGTAGAGGTGAATAGAATATGTAATGCAGATAGGGTTGTATGAAAGACACTTCGTAAACCCACTAGGCAGAGAAAAAGAGAATGACCGAAAACAATATTCATGGATAACACCGAAAAAGATATAAGAAACATGATTGTGTGCGCTCAGTGGAGGAAACCCATGTATTGGGTAGACTGGAGAACAATTCTTGTGGAAACTGGGACCCATATATGATTTCTAAGATAGGGTGGTGATGCTGACTATGAGCTATTAATTATATTATAATGGTTTTCTATACTTTAGGTGAGTACCGCTCCGAAAAAAGCAGATGCAAAGCAAAATTAGAAAAAATGGTATTTTTATTTTCTACTTAATACAATGATAAACAGGATATTTAAAAGTTTTTAGATATTTAAGATATTGTATATTATTTTATACACGACAGTGCACAAGCGTTCGAGAACCGCCACTGATTTCCATTTCTTTGTACCTAAATCCAAACACCTACTTACTAGCAAAGCCAGACCCAGAACCCCCATAAATCTGTCAACATTGTTTTGTATACATATAGGCTTTTCAGTTGGGTTTCAGTAGCGTCCTGATGAGTATTGTTCGTTTAAACATGTCCGTTGTAGATTTAAACACATCAGTGGTATGAAAAGCCTTTAGTACGCTTTTGAAGTATTTACCTATTAGTTTAAAATATAGAATTGCGTATTAGAAGGTTGACTTAAGACTGAAATATACACTTAGTGAAAAAATACAATCATGAACATATTTTGAGTTGATATTGGTAGTAGAAATTGATTACAAATAATTGAAATAAATTCATACACGTGCTCTTAGTATCCATGTATCTCTGTGCTTAGTTTTTTATTTAACAAAGTCTAAAAGAATCGAAAATGTTTGCTTTTTGCGCCCATAATTTGAAAAATATTGCTCCTGCAAAGAGCAAATAAGGTAGGAAATACTTTTGTTTTTAAATTTTACATTGCAGTTAGGAACCGCACTACCAGAAGAAGATACAAAAATACTTATGGCAAGGTTAAAGTAGGAAATAAAAGTAGGAAATAAGGGAAAACAACAGAGTCAAAAAAAAATACAGGAACAAGAAACCAGAAGGACCAAACAGGGCAAATCGGCTAAACAGAGAAATAAAAACAGCACTACAAGAACCTTTTGCCAAAACTGAGAAAAACCATGTGCAAGAGATGCAAAGAGAAGGCCCCAAATATG
>OU898282.1:118442305-118458470 GCA_918026665.1 Diabrotica balteata
ATAAAAAACTATTTTATTTGGTGAGTTAACAAAAAATTGTTTTAATTCTAGCTCAACTTTGTAAGACATTTGTATTTTTCAGAAGCTCTTGATAAAAATTGTAATCACATTGAAAGCTCGAGTAAAAAATAGTCAACAAATAGCCCCTTTTATTGACTCAACCCATCAGAAAACAGTGTTACTATATATATATATATAGCTTTATATATATATATATATTTATATATATATCGGTCAATAGCTCAGCGGGCTGTTCGCTGCTCTCATTCGCTCACTGTCGAATGTTCAGTGGATTGGGTCGAGCCCCAGCTCGGTGTACAGAAAACAAAGTCTAACGCAGCAGTTTAAATCTAGATGAATCTGCGGCTTAGACTAGATATGCTGGACTGATCGCCTATGGTGGAGCATACGGCAAGAGATTAGGGCTTGCGGCTCGGTGATACTCCTCCATAGATCCTACGGACGGGCTAACGCCTAAAAAACCATATATATATTATATATATATATATATATATATATATATATATATAATATATATATATATATATATATATATATATATAGTTTGTAGCTTGAACTTGCTTTGAGTGTCATTTTATTAGAAAATAATATTAAGTTTTTATTATTTCCTTTACCTTCGCAAAGCCTGTTTGTAATAGTTTCTTTCGAACTACCTTTATACCATTCGATCATACTTGATCTAATTTGTTGGAAAGTTTGTTCAATTTTCAAACAACTTGCTAACATAATTTCGATAGAAAACGTGTGTTAACCGGAAAAGTTAAAATCGATGATTCCTCGTATTTGCGGTGGTGAATTTGTCACAAGGAATATAACGTTTACAACATAAATACAACTTTAGATGTAATCCTTTTCGTGACTACCATATATCAGCGATGATGTAAAGAGGACTAGAGTATAAGAGAGGAACTGCAAAAGGTTGTCTTCCATCGAGGATTTTCGAAAACTTGTTGGCCATTCTGTTCCAGCGGCGGATACGACAAACATTTTGCAGTTGCAAATCTAGGTTGTTTTAATTGCTTTCAAGAAATTAACAGCACTATTGAAAATGTAAATTTTAAGTTCATTTGATAGCTCTCTATAAAAAAATAAATTTAAATTATCCTTTATAGTTTGTGCTGACATATCGGCAAATTATGTCTCTGTTATTGGCAAATTAATGTTAAGGGTTAAAAAAGGTTACAAAAGATAGTAAAAAATTGAGACATAAGAAAACTTAGACTAGATAACAGTCTCACAGATTCTTTCAGATAAGCTAAGTAAAACGTAAGTGACGAAGAATAGATCGATGAATGGCAATATACTGCAACTCATGAAAGAAAGAAGAAAATCAAAAAACAACAAAATAATGTACAAAAATAGAGAGACACGTAAGAACCGAAATACGAAAAGTCTAAGAAGATTGGTTAAAAACACCGTGTGAAGAGATAGAGTGGTTGGAACAAAAATACGATACATTTAGTATACATAAAAAGGTAAAACAAACAGCTGGTCTTGAAAAATCCAACACAGCTAGCAAACTGCAAAATCAACAGAGACACATTATTACAGATAAAAATCAAGAAATATGTATATGGACCAAATAGATACAATGAACTCTTTGAAAATAGTAGGTCCAAACAACCTCCGTCCTATATGTCATGACCACTTTTCAATCACATTGGATGAGACGCAAAAAGTAATATCACAACTAAAAGATGGCAAATCTCCTGGACCTGACAATGCATATGATAAAGCTATTTAATACCGATAGTACTCAGCGACTAACAATGGCATATATTTAAATAGATTAATACCAAAATCATGGCTGAAGTCAGCGTTTATTGCTCTATTAAAAAAAAAAAAACAAAATCCGTATCCTGCAATTATTCAGATATTCTACTAAAGGGAGCACTTGTTTGCTCTCTTTAGCTGTTTTAACGATGTAGATAATGATGTGAATTGCAATATTTATGCATGCTTTATTGATTACCATAAAGCGTTCGATACGGTACAGTACGGCAACTAATGGAAATATTAACAAATATTCGAAGTGTGTTCTAAGAAATGGGTTCTAAGAAATATTTGCAATCTTTATGGGATCAAACATGGTCTATCTGTACAGAGGCAGAAGAATCCTATGATGTCAAAATTAAATGTTGGGTCAGGAATAAATACTACATATTACCCCTGCTGTTCAACATATACTCTAATTATTTCAAGAAGCAATAGAGAATGTTAAAGTCGGCATTTAAATTAATGAAGAATGTATCAATAACACCAGATACGAGGATGACACATTAAATGGTGGTATTTGCTGACAGTTATAAAGCCCTCTAGGAGTTAATCAATAGAATCACCGAACTAAGTCAGAGATATGGACTTATCTCTAAGAAAAAACGGTAAATTGGAAGAATCAGTATAAATGGCCAACCAATAGAGAGAGATAAAATATGCACCTACCTTGGTACGAACATCAATGAAAACTAGGACCTTTCCGTAGAAATCAAATGTAGGATAAAGAAAGCAAGAAACACATTTCAAAAAATGAATAAGCTATTAAAATGCTATTTATCAATACCCATAAAAATAATGATTTTACGATGATATCTATTTCCTATACGTGTACGTAGTATGTATTTTCCTATGTTGTACGTAGTTAAGTCGTTGACTCTCACAGACGCTACTTAAAAAAAAAATAAGTCATTCGAGATATGGCTTTATCATCTAATGTTAAAGATATCCTATACCAACCACGTTACTAACCAGGAGGTTTAATTAAAAATTTTAAATGAAAAAGAGTTGATAACCACAAAAGAAACAGGCAAAATCGAATACCTCGCTCACATAATGAGAAAGAGCCAAAGATATGAGTTTTCTGCAATTAATTCTTCAACGAATAGAAGAAGGATAACGAGAACCAGGAAGGCGAAGAACTTCCTGGCTAAAAAATCTACGTACGTGTTTGAATATAACAACCACAAATCTTTCAAAACAACAGTGTGCAAAATACAGATTGCCAAGAAGAAGATCCTTTATACGGGTTGAGTCATGAGAAACTGTACATACTCCTACCTCATATCGAGGCAATTATAATTAATAACAAATAACCAGTATACAGTTTATGCTCTTATTAATTAGTAATATACAGAACGAGTTTTGAATTTTGTCTGAAATTCTATTCATCATAGCTTATATTAATAAGTTCGATGTATCTCATATCTTGCTGTCAGTTGGTCTGTGTCGTTTTAACTGACAAGAACCACGTGTTCAAGAACCCTGACAAGACAACCGTATAGGAGGGAAAAAGAGCTCTGAAGCCTGGAGAACTATAAAAACGATGAGAACAACGACAAAGAACCAAGTCATAATAAATAGAATACCAGAAAATACATGGGTAGAGCATTTAGAGAACTTTAGAGATAACTTTAACTTTGGAGAAAAACAAGAAAATTATATTAAAGACAAACAGCCCGAAGAACGAGCAGGAATATTTTTACATTAAAAATTGCAATGGAAAAATGAGTACAGAGAAATAGAGAAACCCATATAGCTTTAATAGATTTGGAAAAAAACATATGACAGTGTACCGATCTCCCAACTATGGATAAAAATGGGTAACTTAAAAATAAACCCAATTCTTATTAACGCCACTCAAAAATACTACGAATAAAACTTTGCAAATTAAAATGGGACAAGAAATCACCTTTCCTTTTCAAACAACAAAAGGGCTAAGACAAGGCTCCAGTCTGTCACCCACCTAATTTAAAATCCATTTGGACCCATGCTTAGTGAAATGGGTAGCAAAATGTAGAAACATGGGAATAACGGTGAAAGAAAATACGCTATGTACACTTTTTATTGCGGATGACTAGGTAGTAATTGCCGAAGACAGCTACGATCTTAGCTATATGGTAAGAAAACTACAAGAAGAATATGAGGTGGCAGGTCTAAACATGAATATGACAAAATGTGAATATCTCCCAGTGTGAACAGATGAAATATGTGACCTAGTCTTGGAACACGACAAAATCAATGGCGTACAATCCTGCAAATATTTGGGGTCATTTTCAACAAGAAGGGAAATAGTGCAGATAAAATCAGGGAAAGAATAAACAAGGCAGAGCAGCGACCCGTGCGGTAAACTCTCTTCTCTGGCAAAGAAATACCAAAAAAAGAAAAAAGAAAAAGAAAAAAGAACACATTTACGGTAGTATAGTCCAAAGTATTACACTTTATGGTTCGGAAGTATGGGACGTCACGAAGGCTAATAGAAACAATCTTATTACGACAGAAATGGATTATCTGAGACGAAGCTGCGGTAGATCGAAACTGGAGAGAGTTAGAAACGAACAAATAAGAAACGAAATGAAAAGCGAAATGTCACTAATGACAAAGAAAGAAAAGAATTAATCTGGTTCAATGTTAAAAGAATGCCAGAGTATAGATGGCCTAAAAGAATACTGGAATGAGTCCCTCCTGAAAGAAGAAAGAGATGACGACCACGGAGAAGGTCCACATATTGACGTATTGACATATATATATATATATAATATATATATATATATATATATATATATATATATATATATATATATATATATAAATATATATATATAACACTGTTTTTGATGGGTTGGAGTCAATAATAATACTCCAACCCATCAAAAACAGTGTTATATTTTTTCCAAACGAGTCACAAGTACTTCTTTTTTCTTGTATATATATATATATATATATATATATAATATATATATATATATATAATATATCATTACGCCTAATGTTATCCATGATCAGCAACTCCAAGTAGTAATTTTATCTTTCATATCTATATTTTTATATATCGATATTTTATCTTTTCAATTTCATCTTTTTAAATTGAGTCTCTGAAAGATAAAGTTTTCTTGATTTTTTTTTAAGTATAAAGCGATACAACACTTTTAAATGATCTGGTATGTTCGTTCACAAGTTTCACCAGTTCTGGCCAGTTATCTTATGTGGCTATTTTCATGTCTACCTTCAATTTAAAAACTTATACAGATCTTCACAAGAAATCTCAGTTCCTGTGGTTGGCTGTATAAAAAATATCAAAAAAAGAATTTATAAAAATCCTTTATAAAAGATATATAATTTAAAAACCCAATCGGTCTATATCACAAAACTTTTGCGGAATCCACATCTATCATCAGTGTCCTAAAAAGTACATAACCACTTAATTAAAAAGAAGGTGAAATTTAAATTTTTCTAAGGTTAATGTAGTTCATACTTACTAGGTATACATGTATGTAGCCACTAAATATGTGGGTAAAAACCCGTTAAAAATTTTTTGTTTAAATTGACTTACATACTTTCTATTCACGCCATAGTTACCGAGACAGTACCACAGATACTTTAAAATACTTGGTCAAATAGACCTCGCTGGCATGGAGAGCAATTTTTTTTTTCGGTCACACAGATTGAGATGGCAGACAACGTGTTAAAGTAGGACGTAGAGGTGAATAGAATATTTAATGCAGATAGAGTTGTAAGAAAGACACTTCGTAAACTCACTGGCCAGGGAAAAAGACAAAGACTAAGACCTAAAATAATTAATGGATACACTGATATATGATATGAATAAAACATGATAGTATGCGCTCAATGGAGAAAACCGATGTATTGGGTAGATTGGAGAACAATTCTTGCGGAAAGTGGGACCCATATATGGTTTCTAAGATAGGGTGATGATGCTGCTATGAACTACTGATTATATTATAAAGATTTCTACACTTTAGGTAAGTACCGATGCGAAAAAAGCAGGTTAAATCAAATTAATTAAACAAACTGTTCTACAATCAGTTTAGAGGTGTCTCTTTCTCAGTTTTATTTTAGGGTTATAAAAATTAGGAAAAAGTTATTTTCATTTTCTACTGAATAAAATGATAAACAAAATATTTAAAATTTTTTAGATATTTAAGATATTTTATATTTTATATTATTTTGTACACGGCAGTGCACAAGCGTATGAGAACCGCTACTGATTTCCATTTCTTTGTACCTAAATCCAAACACCTACTTACTAGCAAAGCTAGACCCAGAACCCCCATAAATCTGTCAACATTGTTTTGTATACATATAGGCTTTTCAGTTGGGTTTCAGTAGCGTCCTGATGAGTATTGTTCGTTTAAACATGTCCGTTGTAGATTTAAACACATCAGTGCTATGAAAAGGCTTTAGTACGCTTTTGAAGTATTTACCCTATTAGTTTAAAATATAGAATTGCGTATTACAAGATTGACTTAAGACTGAAATATACACTTAGTGAAAAAATACATGAAATAAATACTCATGAACATATTTTGTGTTGATATTGGTAGTAGAAATTGATTACAAATTATTGAAATAAATTCATACACGTGCTCTTAGTATCCATGCATTCTTTTGCTTAGTTTTTTTATTTAACAAAATCTAAGAAGAAATTAAAATGTTTGCTTTTTGCGCCCATATTTTAAAAAATATTTCTCGTGCAAAAAGAAATTTAGGTGGGAAATAGTTTTGTTTTTGAATTTTACATTGCAGTTAGGAACAGCACTACAGAAGAAGATACAAAAATACTTGTGGCAAGGTTAAAGTAGGAAATAAGGGAGAACAACAGAGTCAAAAAAAATACAGGATCAAGAAACCAGAAGGACCAAGCAGGGCAAATCGGCTGAACAGAGAAATAAAAACAGCACTACAAGAACACTTTTGCCAAAACTGAGAAAACCTTGTGCAAGAGATGGAAAGAGAAGGCCCAAATATGCAAAATAGTTGTAAAGTGTAAAAAAGTTTTAAGCTATAGGAAAAAGCCGAAGGGATGAAAACAACTTTCTCGAGATAGTGCCCACTAAACTATCACCAAGATAAAGACATCGACTTTATCAAAGAGGTCAAAGAACAAGAAAAAAGGCTCGAGAAACCAAACGAAATAATGAAATAATCCCTTCAACATCTCCAGAGATAATAAATAAACTTATTAAAAACAGTTCACCAAAGAAAGCACATGATTTAGATGAGATACCAAACAGAGACTCCAAGCCGAAACAGACCGGCGAGGATTAATACCTTAAGCTCAGTTTGGCTTTAGAACAGATAACTTCAGCAAGTACTCAGATTTACAGAGAACATAACAACCCAATTTAATGACAAAAAATATGCAGGAGTAGCCTTCGAGGATATAAGCAAAGCCTTCGAGAGAGTTTGGCATAATGGGGTTAATATATTTTCAGTTTTATATAGGGTTCAGACTTGAAATAGAACAAGTCCTGTCCAAACTCGGGACTCTGGAGGCTGAAGTGCCACAGGGACGGTCCTGTTACCCTTACTATAAACAATTTATACAGGTGATGTTCCAATAACAACAGGAATACTACTCAGCTTTTATGCTGACGATACAGCGATTGCGGCAAAACATTGACATAGCGATAAACAATCTACAAACAGCACTAGACAACATAGAAGAATAGAGAATACAATTGCTATCCTTTTTAAAAAATAAGAAGAGAACCCAGAAGAATAACTGACGGTGCAAAATGATCCCATCAAATGAAAATGAGATGCTAATACATGGGAGATACGATGAACTAAGGACTAATATTTAGAAATCATGTAGACGCTACAGTACAAAAACCAGCAGTAAAAGCATCATAATAGGCATATTATTATATTTATCTTACGCATGGGGACACATCAGCGAAACATAAAGAAAGAAGATACAATTGGCCCATAATAACTACCTACGTGAAGCAGTAAACGTACCAAAATACGTCGCAAACCGTCGCCTGTACAAAGAACTTAAAAACAAATAGGAGCGGAGACTTAAGGCTCGAGCAAGCAATTTTAGTTTGATGAGATGTCACTTGAAGATAACAGGTAAAAGCGTCTCACACTAGCCGGCAATTGATCGGATTAGAAAATCATTTTGGAGATCTTGGACCCAGGACGTCCACACATAGGCATTTGGCTGATAGTTGTGCCCTTATCGCGTACCAGATTGCTTTAGGAGGGAAACGGATAGTCTAAAATTATTTGTTTGGATCATTGTGTTGGTGTTTTGAAATAAATTTCCTGTGCTGATGGTCAAAACACCTATCGTCGAGAACGAGATGAACTTTAAGGTAAACCTAACCCCTATTCAAGAGAGAAGAGTATTTAAATAAGAATGAATATATACGAGAGAAAAAATTATAATTATATGCAATGAAATTCCTACTCTAGCCAGTAGAGGCGTTAACAAATTTATATAAAGAAATATCTTAACTAGCAGTAAAATCAACATGCAGGTACAAAAAAGGTAAGGAAGGTATTAGAAAAAAAGATGGCAAACGGATTTTTTTTATAAAACTAATCGTGGTATAGATACTAAAATCATACAAAGAAATAATGTTTCAGAAACGTAAAATTATTACTGATCTAATGAATTTAGGCTTAAATCAAAATGCAGAACTGCAAGGAGTAATTATTTGAAAATTACTGGAACCATTATAATTTTGTTCTGAAGCTATTTTCTTATGGCATTTTAAATCTTATATACTAAAACGCTAAGCCCTTTTCTTTGTCCACCACTTTACTCAAAAACTATATTAGATAATTAAAATATTTTTTCGGAATATTATTAGTATTAGTATGAGATTGTCAAGATATACTTTTGGTACAAAAATTCACTTCCGGTTTTGAGATGACCTGAAGTTAAAATTTACTTTAAGTTTTAGACCCCACAATGTACATATGCATCGAAAGGTCTCGTCGAGACGAATCTAAATATGCACTTCCGTTGCGATCCGACACCGGAAGTGACCCGAAATGCGCATAAAACGTCAAGATAGAGCAAATCTGACACCGGATTCATGATCAGTATGCAAAATTAACTGCTAAATGATATCCATGTCGACATTTGATGAACTAAAATTGCGTTCCGGTTTTTGAGGTCAACTTCCGGTTTCGTTTTTATTAAAAAGTAAAAAGTAAAAGTTTACATAACTTCCAGTGCCAAGCAAATAATAAATAATTCATGGTGTATATAATATTAAGTAATACATTGATATTTTATTTCATAACACAAAAACAAAAATATTTTTTAAATGCTATAATCCTGGGAATTTTATTTAGAATAGTTCAGTCCAAGCTAGACTGTATCATCGCTGACAGAGAATTGAGCCATTTAATTTGTGTTAAATTCTTATCCAAAGTTGAATTAAATTTTCACCACAGGACCTTACTGTCCAAAGTAAACCTTTCGTTTCTTCATGCTTTTTATGTGAATGTCCAGAATCATATGTAAAACAGTATGCGTTGGTAGTTTATGTTAAGCAGTAGACGTTGGGCCTGGTTCTCTTTACAACGCGTCATCTTTCGTCACGCTACGATTTGTCGTGTAAAAGAAGAAGAGCGGTTGTCGTCTTTGTTTTAATACATCATTATAATGCATACCTAGTCCTCTTTACAACGAGCTATCGTGCGTCTCTTTGTGATACACCTTTTAGATGTTGCTATGTGAAAGAAGAATAGCCTTAATTTTAAATTTTTCTACGTAGTTGCATTATAATTTGTTATACCCTATCACGTGACATGCCGTGCAATTCTGTACGTTTAGGTGTCTAGCAATTACGTTATCACAGCCTTTCGGCATGCTACAATACACACCACGATTACAAAATCACCCCATTTTTCATCCTCTTATTAACGGTATCATACGTCAACCTGCAACCTGACTTTGGACCTTATCTCGTGAAGGAAGTCGAAGACTTGACAGACAGAAAAGAAAAATTGACAGATGACTTGATAGTTGAACAAGAATAAATCTTGATAGACAGAAAAGAAGAATTGACCGATAACTTGACAGACGAAAAAGAAGAAGACTTGACAAACAGAAAAGAAGAGTGGAAGTGTGCAAGGCTTGTGAAGATAACTATTATTTATTATTCTCACTCTTACACATATGGCGCATCCACCAAAATGTACTTTTCTCACACATTAATTTCTCTATGCTGGTTGTCAAAAGCCAATTGCTTACCTACTTATGGCGCAGATTTTTATAAATTCTCTGAATAGGTATCTTCGTATGTTCGTCCCTTTTTATGTTTTTCGTAACTAGCGCTACTTTTCTATAATTTATCATTCAAAACCAGCCCCATATTAGAATTTAGGTCTCCGTTATATAAAGTTATTTTATTTTTTAAACTGCTTCATGTTCCAGTTGAGTATTTTTGTAAAAATATCTTATTTTTCTACTTTACTTTATGTTAGGATTAAATACTTGAACATGTTAAATAATTAAGTATTATTTAAAGCAGCGGTTGGGGAACTTTTTAATCGTTATCCACAAAATATTTTGTGCAAGTTGATATTACCCCATGGCGAAAAGTAAAAAAATTCGCCTCTTTTTAGCATCTTTCATATTATAGCCCCATATAATTTTTAAAAGAAAACAATAACTAAAAATTAAATTTAAACATAATTTATTCAATTTATCAATGTAATAACTAGTAATACTTAACGGGAATAATAGTAATATATTATGTAATATACAGTTGAGGAGAAAAAAATGGCTTTCACAGAAAATATAAGTACATGATAATTTTGTGTTATTTTGTAGTTTATATGATATTTTTCTTGCATTATTATACTAGTAATACAAATTACTGGGGTACTGTAACAAATTAAAATAATAATAATAATAAAGGCGGTATAAATAAAAATTAGAATGAAAAAATTAGAACAAAAAAGAATAAATAAAAAGATTCTTTAGAAATATAATAATTGCTTTAAAATTGGCTCAGTTTGCTCAAGTATGATGTTCCAAATGAAAACAATTTCTTAACCGCCTTTTCATGTGCAATTTTAACAGCCTTTGCAGCTTTTGACATTCAAAAAGATGACAGATTTGATTTATTCTTAAATTAAATACGTATTTCTATATTAGATCAAAGTTCAAGAATTTTTTCTACAAAATCTAAACGTTCTTCTAATATAATAGCAATTTCAAATTTAAAAGGATCTACAATCCAACTGACAGTATGTGTATCAAGATCTGAAAAGTAATCTGAAAACTGCTTTCTGAGTTTGATAAGATGTCTTACAATTGTAGCCTTCCAGAAAATAATATTTATAAAATATTTAAATTTTTAAATTGCGGCTTACATTGATCGATATATCGATGAATAGTGACAAAATGGTGGTCTTGTAAGCAACTAACAACTAACTAGTAAATGCTGGCTCTCTGACTCTGACACCAACTGAGTTGTGAAAACTAATAGAGAATGATAACATAAAAGTAGTAGTAAGACTTTTTAATTTAATATATAACACCGGAGTAATTCCCGCAGATTGGCTCAAATCCATCTCTGTCGCAATACCTAAAAAACACAATGTGAGAAAATTCTTAGAATATCGATTAACCAGCCTAATGAGCCACATTCTTGGACTCTCAATTTTCCCCAGAATACTTCACACCAGAATTAGACGCAAATGCGAAGAAGATCTTGAAGATACCCAATTTGGATTTAGAAATGCAATGGGAAGCAGGGAGGCACTTTTTGCGCTTAACATCCTATTACAAAAATGCCGTGACCAAAGAAAATATGTATTTGCATGTTTCGTGAACTTCGAAAAGGCATTTAATAAAATACGGCATGTAAAATTAATGCAAATACTAAAAAATATCGGAATAGATGGCAAGGATATTCGTGTCATTAAAAATTTGTACTGGAATCAAACTGTTATAGTAAAAATTAAAGATAACTACACCGATGAAATCTCTTTATAACGAGGAGTCAAACAAGGTTAGGTTAGGTTAGGTTAGGTTAGGTTAGGTTAGGTTGCATTTTGTCGCCAACCATGGTTTAATGTTTAGGGTAAACTGGTCCATAGTGGGACGTTTGTTTTTCAAAATTGTATAGCACCTTGATTAAGCGTTTGTAAATTATAGTAAGGGTACCTTAGCATGGGTGTGGATGTAAGGAGGCAAATTAATAATAATTTTAAGTAATCCTTTATTTATAAGAAATGTTATTCAACAAGTCCCACTATGGACCACTTGTCCCACTATGAGCCACTATATGGTTCATTGTGGGAATCATAGTGGTCCATAGTGGGATTTTTAGTAAAAAACTCATTTATTCTATTTTAAATTGGAACAAATTCATAGGGAACATAAACTGGCGAGCAGTCCTAGCTGTACTTCCCTAGCTAGTTTATGGGGGTGTCTGTTATTATTGCTGACTGTAGCTTCTTTCTGCTTCTTCTAAGGTTTTTCCTAGGAGCAGCTTTGTCATGTGGCCTATTTTGCTGAGGGGTTATTATATTGGATGGGCCATTAATTGGACTGACATGTCGTGGTTCTTTTACATCCTGAACATCTTCTACATCCTGAACACCTTCGTTAGCCTTATGTTCGTTACCATTTCCATTTATATTTTTTTCGGACCTATCAGTGACATAAGATGACATAAAATCACTTTCTAAAAAAAATTTGGGAATTCAGGGGCGCAATGCCTGTTTTTTTAAATCCGTTGAGAATGTTGACAGGAGTGAATGCTTTAGGGTAGGCGGTACCAACAACACTACAAACATCATAAATGTTCGTAGGTATGGCAGGATGATTTAGCTTCCAGTCATCAACTCCTTGGTTATAATAGCTTTTAAATGGAAAGAAAGCAACTCATGGGGCGGCAATGTCAATAAAATAATCCCATTTCTCTTTACATAGATTCAGCACACGAACATCGTAACGGCTCTTATAGTTGTCAAGAATTAGTAGAACTAAGAATTCTTTACTGTATCGCACGTGTTCTTGATAAAGTGCTCTATATACTTTAAAAAATTATCTCCCGTCATCCAACCAGAAGGAAACTCTGCACCGGCTGATCCTAGAGGAACCCCAGTAAGCATGAAAGGCTTAAATATTTTCCTCGGGAATACAATTAATTGAGGCACAAACGTCCCATTAGCGCATATTGCAGTGCACATTGTTATTAATGTGCCCCTTTCAGCGCTTGTCACTTTTCCAATTTGTTTTTTTTTAATGCTAGCAAGGACCTTCCCGGGCTTATGCACATTGATGACACCAGTCGTATGACAATGGTATATCTGGTTCGACTGGATATTATATTCGTTATTACACTTCTCAAGTTTGTGAAAAATGTAACCACATTATGCTAGTTGAAGCTGGTGGCCCTGCCAAGGCTAGTTGCTTCTGGTTTTCGAAGCGATAACATAGGGTGTCGTTTCCTAAAATTATTCAACCATTCGACTTCAGCTCGTTTTTTCTCGTGCCAAGTTCGAGGCATCGTTTTATTGTTAGTAATGGCATACTTATAAGCCAATTCAAGAGTATGTATTAATGTTAAGCTCTGCTTGTAAATATTCTTTTGAAACCATGGGTTCGTCCATATTCATCAATGATCATTCATAGATCTTGCATATACTTTATGATTCTCTAGGCTTTTCTCGAAAACTACTGACAGTTGGGATCTTGGATATCTCGGCATATTCAATTCTGCAAAGAATGAAAATGTTTAGCATGTTTTTAGTATATTTCAGCATAGACCGCATTCTATTATCATATCCCAGTATGGATCGCTTTTTTATTTCCACTATGGACCATGGCGCATCAAAATACAAATGAGCAAAAATTTTATCGAAGTGATAGAGCTACGTTTAAATAGAATACGATAATATTGAGTTTATGTATGTTTTAGAGATCCATACCAAACTCAAGTTAAATAGGATACATTCGGCGAATTATTCAAAACAATCTGAACATGGAAATAAAAATTTTCAGCTGATCACTCACCTGAATTTCCAAAATATCGAAACGTATAGTACTAATTGAAAAACTAACACAAGATTCGGAGGCGGCACTTTTATGATAGCATACACACTGAAAATATAGCTCTACCGTAATGATAAAATAGCCAGGAGAGTGAAATTCCCACTATGGACCGTGTCCCACTATGGACCAGTTTTACCCTACTCGGACCAGTTATATAAAAAGGCACTTGAGAGATAACCATATGGAATAAAAATAAACGAGAAACTACTTAATGTGATTAGATATTTTTATCAGACAATATAATTCTATCAGACAATATTTAAGGTCTTCAAATTCTGCTTGATCGTATTCACGAAATAGGAAAATGTGCATTAAAATAAACAAAACCAAATTTTTAGTGTTTAGTCGTGACCCAAATCCCGATGCAAAGCTTTAGTTAAACGGAGACCAAGTTGAGAAAATTCGCAAATTGACATATTTGGAAACTGTGATAACGGACCAACTAGATCCAGACATAGAAATAAAACATAGAATAGCAATGTCTAAGACTACTTTTATGAAAATGAAGTTATTTCTTTGCAATAATCATCTCAGTTTAGAACTAAGGCAAACAATGGTTATGTGCTATGTTTGGTCCTTTTGTATAGTGCAGAAGTGTGGATGCTAAAATTATTGATCATAACCTAAATTGAAGCATTGGAAATTTGGGCTCATAGACGAATGCTAAAGATACCTTGGACAGTAAGGAAAACTAATGAAGGGGTACAAAAAAAGTGAACAAAGATAGAGAACTGCTAGAGACTTTAAATATCGAAAAATGTCTTATCTGGAACATATAGTAAGGGGAAGTCGATATAAAATTTTAAAACTAATCTTTAAACGCAAAATAGTGGGCCGTAGAGGTGTAGGAAGACAACAAGTTTCTTGGTTAAAAAACATTCGTGAATGGACTCAGATACCAAATGCAGGACAATTATTCCATATTGCAGAAGTTCGAGAAGCGTCGGATAATTCTAATATGGCACGCGAAGAAGAAGAAATAGAAAAGACAGTTTCGTCCTTTTAGAACTCATCAGAGCGCCTCAGTAGAAAGCTCTTTAGTAATTCTTTAAATTTTGCTATAAAACTTCATTATGTCTGGTAGATAAGTAAACTCTATGACTGCTCTCTATCCCTTTCTTCCACTTTCTCTGATCTGGAAACAAATAACAAAAAAATCAGTAGTAAGAATATATCAATAAGTACGAGTTAATAGCACGTCAGAGACACATTATATATAATATTCGTTACAATAAAAGTAGAATGATCCAAATTTGATAATAATTTAAGGATACAATATCTCTTAGAATTATACCTCAAACTCATGGCCGATTTCTATAAGATCGGGGCCAAGTAAGTCAACTTTTAAGTTGTTTCTACGATTCACCGACAATTATTAATATTTACAGGTTACGATCATTCATAATTTTAATTCAGAATTTTTTGAAAACAATTTTCAGGCTGGAAATTAAAACGTCAAAGCAAATATCAAATACAGTTTTCATTATAATCAACTATCGTATAATATCATTTAAAATAATATTTATCTCTTGATAGTGTAAAGACTAATACTGAATCTTGTTTATATATTTACACAATTAAAAATTTTATTATAGCTGCAAAATGTGATCAAAAAGTGGATAAAATTCCATTAGTTACGCCATTGAAATGGTTGTTTATCTACCATACCTATCTGAATACGCTGAAATAGAGTAAAAGTCTTTTGGTTTTTGTTTTATCTTTTGCTCTTTTGCCACCCGCAGAGATTTCAACGTCATTTCTTGTTAGCTCCATATAACATGTTGTGATGAGCATATAAATAGAATATATTTTCGAGTAGGTACTTCTCTGTTTGATGTCAAATGCGATTGTAGAATGACTGTAGGATTTTATTAAATATATAATAGTAATTATAAAGAATTTTTTTAAACTAAAAAAATGAAATAAAATTTTGAATTTGAACCCTAAAATAACCAAAATGTATTTACAAGATAAAATTAATATACAGATAACGACATTGTTTTATTAACTATACAACAAAATTGCAGTCGCTTTGACATTTATTTATTGTTGCCTTCGAAAAAAGACCCCCACCAAGTGTTACAACAGTTAAAAATACCATTAAAGATTTTTAAACTTCGGGATCAGTAAACAGTTGTAGAATGTGTCATGAAGGTAATAAACCACCTGTTAGACCTGTCGATGAGGAGCGTCAAAACAGGGATAATAACATTTGTGCTTTTGTGGAAGCTAGTGAGCCCTACAATAGTGTACAAATTGTTAGGGAAGTTAACGTGAATGCTCGAACTGTCCAGCGAGTTCTCAAAAGGAATA
>OU898282.1:118458970-118485968 GCA_918026665.1 Diabrotica balteata
TTCTCTTACATTGATTTCTCTATGCTGGTTGTCAAAAGCCAATTGCTTACCTACTTATGGCGCAGATTTTTATAATTCTCTGAATAGGTATCTTTGTATGTTCGTCCCTTTTTATGTTTTCATAACAAGCGCTACTTTTCTATAATTTATCATTCAAAACCAGCCCCACATTACAATTTAGGTCTCCGTTATATAAAGTTAATTTATCTTTTAAACTGCTTCAGTGATATTTTGTGTAAAAAATATCTTATTTTTCTACTGTACTTTATGTTAGGATTGAATACTTGAACATGTTAAATTATTAGGTATTAGTTTTTTTTTTTTTTTTATTTAAACATACAAAACCCACATCAACCACCAGGGGTTATTAGTGGGGGGACATACACAGTAGTACTGTTTGTTAAATTACAGTTTGTTATAAATGTTTATGTCTTTTAGAAACTGCAATAAATCCGAGATATTTGTCGTAAGCGCACTTCTCAGGTTTCCACTAATTCCTCGGCATGTTCTCTGAGGTTGGAACTGCGGACAGTCGACTATTACATGCTTCACCGTGAGTTGAGTAGAGCAGTAGGTACAAATTGGAGCTGGTTCTTTGTTAGAAGGTGTTGGTGCGTTAGTATTGTGTGGCCGATTCGAAGACGATTTACAATTACTTGATCTCTTCTTTTTCCTGTTGTGGTAGGCTAGAGTCTACTCGAGCTTTATTGTTGTCAACTTAGAGTCTGTTGCATCCCAGGTTGCTTGCCATAAATTTATTATATGATTCATGGACTGTCGTTTATGGTCGGTGTGGGGATATTTAGTAATTTTCTGAACATTTTCATTTTTGATGGATTTTTAATGCTAATTGATCAACTTCCTCATTGCCTTTAATGCCAATGTGTGAAGGTATCCAGATAAATGTAACCTTTTTATTTATATGGTGTAGTGCATTAAGTTCATTCTTATGTTTTGTGCAATAGGATGGCTAGGGTAAAGTGGTTAATTCCATGAATTGCGCTGAGTGAATCTGTGATGATTAAAATATTATTTCAGTCGTTGAAGAGGATTTTTTGATAGCTTCTAATATCGCTGTGGTTTCTCCGGTGTAATGCTGCAATGCTGTGGAATTCTAATGGCATATTTGTAATTTTTATTTGTGAAGGCTGCAGCATGGCCACTTTCAGTTTTTGATGCATCTGTGTATATTATGTGGTGATTTGGATACTTCTCCATAATTTCTTTGAATGCATTAATGATAAGGTTAGGATTTGTGGTATTTTTTGGGTACTGTGTTAAAGTTAAATCGGTGATAGGTAAGGGGGTAAGCCATGGAGGAAAGTCTAATTTTGTAGTTATAGATAATTTGAATTCATTGCAATTGAATCCTCTTTGATTGATTCTTTCCCTAAAGGGTTTGTCTTTGTATTGTTTGTTTCTATACAAATTGGATGTAGGAGCGTTAATAATCTCAGAATATAATGGGTGCTTTTTATTGGAAGATATTCTTGCTGCATAATTTAAACTAAGTAGATGTCTTCTTAGATGTAGAGGGGGTTCTCTTGATATTACTTGTAAGCTGCTTACAGGACTGGTTCTGAAGGCACCGACGGCTAATCTTAGAGCTGTTGTTTGAATTGTGTTAAGGTTTTTTAGAACGTTTTATTTGCTGTATCGTAGCATATTGCACCGTAGTCTAGTTTACTGAGAATAATTGATTTGTAGAGGTTAAGCAGAATACTAGAATCAGCTCCCCATATATTATTGGATAGAATTTTCAGCAAGTTTATTCTATTTTGACAAGTTAGTTGTAAAGTCATAATGTGTGTTTTCCAGTTTAATTTGTAATCAAACGTTAGGCCCAAAAAAATTCGATTCCTCTGAATGAGATATATTTTGACCGTTAAATATTAACGAAACAGGAATGATATTCTTGCGTTGCTGAAAACTGTGTATGTGTCTTATTAGTTGAAAAGAGGAAGCCTGTTTTGGAAAGACCATTCTTCGATTTTGTATAGAAGGTTCTGTAGTATTTTAGCCCCAGATGTAATATTTTTGCATTTAATATACACAACTAAATCATCAGCGTATAAGTTGCTTTTATAGGAGGCTTAATTGTATTTTATTACATCGTTAAATGCAATTAAAAATAAAGTTGGGCTTAAAATAGAACCTTGTGGAACACCGTTGTCGAGTATTCTAGTGTAGAGGTGTATCCATTTACTCTGACTTGTATTTCCCTTTTATTCAGAAAGTTTTTTATAAACGCAAGCATATGTCCTTGAATTCCCCATTTATCAAGTTTATTTAATATGAGGTATCTCCATGTTGTGTCGAAAGCTTTATTCACATCAAAAAAGACTGCTATAACTTCTGATCTAGTAAGAATGCATCATGAATAGTTGACTCAAGTGCCACTAAGTTGTCGTTAGCAGATCTTCCTCGTCGAAAACCACTTTGAACTGTGGTCAGGAGATTTTCATTTTCTAGATACCATGTAAGCCTGTAATTTAAAATCTTCTCGAGAAGTTTACACATGCTACAGGTGAGGGAAATAGGACGGTAAGATGTGGGACAATCTTTTGGATTGTGTTGTTTATAAATTGGGATTATAATAGCTTTGGTCCAATTATCAGGAAAGTAATGATTTAAAAAGATGTGATTAAAGATGTCTAAAAGTATCTTTTTGCATTTTTGGGGTAAATTTTTTAAAAATATGGATGGAATATCATCAGGACCTGAAGATGTGGTTTTTAAGTTTAAAAGAGAAAAATCTAATTCTTGCAAAGTTATGGGTACATTTATGGGAGAGATTTGGTTGCGAATTTTGATGTCACAAATTCTGTGGTAGTCTTGTGTGTAGAAAAGATCGGATCTAGTACAGAATCGCTAGAGTTTTTTGAAATACTTCTACTAGAATTTCAGGAATTTCGTTTCTACAAGAGATGATTTGGTTGTTATATGAAAGTGCATTTATTGAGTAAGGTGAACTTGATCCTTTATTTTCTTTATTTTGTTCCAGATTATATTTGCTGGTGTGGATGTGTTAATGCTTCTAACATATTCAATCCAGGTCTCCTTCTTACTCTTTTTTATTAAGAATCGTGTACTAGCTCTCAATCTCTAAATTTTATTAGGTTTTCCTCTGTTTTGTGTCTCTTAAAAACATTAAAAGGCGTGCTTGCTAGCAGCCAAGGCCCGAGAGATTTCTTGATTCCACCAAGGTACCGGTTGCCTTTTACACGGTTTAGTTTTTCCTACAGATGTAGATGCACAATTTAAGATAATGTTGTTAAAGTCCGTGACGGTTTTGTGAATGTCATTTGATATCTCATAATTTTCCATCTCGTCTTCCAAGTCTTTTTGAAAAAGTTCCCAGTTTGCTGATTTTATTTTCCATCTTTGATATACATTCGGATTTAGAGGTTGGTTTGTCTCGATTGAAATAAGTAAGGGGAAGTGGTCACTGTCGTGTAGAGTTTTTGCTGTGTTCCATTGAAACATGTGTGCTAGTGATGGGCTACACAGAGTCAGGTCAATTGCAGAGAATGATCCGTTATATGAATTGAATCTTGTTGGCTTATCCAGTGTTTAATAAGATTAAATTTGATTTATTTATCAGACTGTGTAGAAAGTTGCCACATTTGTCGATTTTTTGGCTACCCCACGCTGGGTGATGGCAGTTAAAATCGCCTAGAATTACTTTGGGATGGGGTATTTTTTCTATGAGTGCTGTTAGTTCATTTATGTCGTCTTGGTTAGGATGCGGTAAGTATATATTACAAACATTGATGTTTTTACTGTAGGTAATTGACACAGCCACAGCTTCCAGGTTTGTAATAAGTGGAATGATTTTTGCTTCAGTGTCATTACGAATGAAAGTAGCTACTCCACCACTAGCATGCATTCCATTTCTGTTTTTCAGAAATGGCACATAATTTCTAAGTGTAACAGAATTGTTTTTAAAGTGAGATTCTTGTAGACAAATTACAATGGGGGAGAAATCGTTTATAAGAAGTTTTAATTGCTCAAGGTGGGTGTAGAATCCGTTTAGGTTTCCATTGAATTAAAAATGTGTCAGACATTATTAATCCTGACTAATTGTGTCGTTGTCAGATTCTTCTGTAGACGAATAATAATTTGAGGATAATTTTTTCTTAATAGTTGTAATTGTTCTTTTTAAAGAGGGATTTTGAATATTTGCGTGGATAAAAGTGAGAATGTCAATAATTTCGGATATTTCATTGGTGTATTCTTTTGCTATAAGTTCAGGGTTTTTAGAGTTAGTGGCATTTTCTAAAAAATAGGCATATTTCTGAATAACCTATAGGAAAGGGCGGAATTTTTTTGTTCTATTAAGTTTTTAATAGGATTGAGGACAGCAAATGTATTTTCAGTCGACTTGGCCCTTTTTTTTGGCTTAGATGTTTTGGGAACAGAGAAGACGTCTTGTGATGTGGGAATATCAGAAACATCTGGAGAATTTGATAATTGTCTTTTGGCCTTATCTTTATTTAAAGATGGGTTATCGTTGCTAGTTATAGAAAGGGTAGGAGCTGGAGGGTTATAGGGAATGTTGACTTCAGATGGAGTATTGTTGGTGGTTTCAGTTAGCTCTATATTGGTTTGGTTATTTGAATTAGGATTTTCAGGTACTTCTGTTTCCATTTGTTCACTGGGCGAATCCGTTGTTTGAATGCAGTCAACTTCTCGGTGTCCTATTGTTCGACATTTAGAACAGTTAAATTCGTCTATAGAAAGGTATATTCGATATGTTGTGGAATCAAAAGAGATGTTGAAAGAGTCTGTTATGGATAAGTTTTCTAATGGATTGATGTAGATTTGCCGCCGAAAACTTAGAACATGGTTATATTCTGTCTCAGACATACCCACTCGAAGAAATGTCATTTTTGATATGGCTATAATTCCCATTTTCTTGAGTTCTTCTTCTATAACTTCGTTTGGAATGGTTGGACAAACATTCGAGATGACTAATCTTAATGCTGGAGTTATTAATCTGCGGACTTCTACTTGCACGTTGCTGATTTTGACGTATTTGTGTGAATCAATGAGTTGGTCTACTATTCTTTTAGAAGATAAATAAATGCAAATGCGGTTGTTTGCAATTTTCGAGGCAAAAACGATGTTCTTTGGAAGGACAAGTGATCCAATGGCAACTATATAATCATGAATTTTAATTCCTTCTATGGCAGATAGTACAATAGCTTGGTCTTTTGCCGGATATTTGAATGAAGTTAGTATATTTGAGTATGTAGACGGTGTGGTGTTTTTGAAGGATTATTCTCTTTTGGATTCATTTTTGGTTAATAATTTTTGTCTTTAAATTTATTTATCATAGTCAATTTTTTACCCGTGCCAATCCGGCTCTGTATTATCAGCAGAGTTTTGGATAAAACCCGCTCTGAAACCGGTTGAAGCGGCCTTTGTGATAATTTTGTTGACTTTTAGAATATGTTGTAATTATCTATATATGAGAATATTAATTTTACTCACTGCGATTGTAGACCAATCGATGAAAGGCACTGTAGATTTTTGTAGTAAACACTTTTAACTATTTTGGATCACTTTAATCTATTAGATTTAAACGATATTATCGGAGCTAACCTAAATGTGGTTTGCTAAACCAAGGTCAGAGCCGTATTCAAGGTATTATTTAAAGCAGCGGTTGGGGAACTTTTTAATCGTTACCACAAAATATTTTGTATAAGTTGATATTACCCCATGGCGAAGATAAAAAAATTCGCCTCTTTTTAGCATCTTTCATATTATAGCCCTCATGATAGTTTTGAAAAGAAAAAAATAACTAAAAATTCAGTTTAAACATAATTTATTCAATTTATTAATGTAATAACTAGTAATACATAACAGGAATAATAGTAATATATAGTTGAGGAGAAAAAAATTGCTCCCACAGAAAATATAAGTAAATGATAATTTTTTGTTATTTTGTAGAAATTACTGGGGTACTGTAACAAATTAAAATAATAATAATAATAATAATAAAGGCGGTATAAATAAAAATTAGAATGAAAAAGTTAGAACAAAAAAGAATAATTAAAAAGATTCTTTCATCACGTTTTAAAGAAATGATATTGTTTCATGTTCGATATAATTGCTTTAAAATTGGCTCAGTTTGCACAAATATGATGTTTCCAAATGAAAACAATTTCTTAACCGCCTTTTCATGTGCAATTTTAACAGCCTTTGCAGCTTTTGACATTCAAAAAAATGACAGATTTGGTTTACTCTAAAATTAAAGACGTACTTCTATATTAGATCAAAGTTCAACAATTTTTTCTACAAAATCTGAAGGTTCTTCTAATATAATAGCAATTTCAAATTTAAAAGGATCTACAATCCAACTGACAGTATGTGTATCAAGATCTTAAAAGTAATCTGAAAAACTGCTTTCTGAGTTTGATAAGATGTCTTACAATTGTATCCTTTCAGAAAATAATATTTATAGAATACTTAAATTTTTAAATTGCGGCTTACATTGATCGATATATCGATGAATATTGACAAAATGGTGGTCTTGTAAGCAACTAACAACTAACTAGTAAAAGCTGGCTCTCTGACTCTGACACCAACTGAGTTGTGAAAACTAATAGAGAATGAAAACATAAAAGTAGTAGTGAGACTTTTTAATTCAATATATAACACCGGAGTGATTCCCGCAGATTGGCTCAAATACATCTCTGTCGCAATACCTAAAAAACACAATGTGAGAAAATACTTAGAATATCGATTAACTAGCCTAATGAGGCAAATACAAAGAAATGCAACGAATATCGTACGATAGCTTTGATGAGTCATGCTCTGAAACTGTTCTTAAAAATAATCCATAATAGGATCTATAGGAAATTAGAGAGTAACACTCAGATGGGATTCAGAAAAGAGCTGGGTACAAGGGAGGCTCTGTTTGCAATAAACGTTCTCTCACAGAGATGCTTAGACATGAAGCAAGAAATTTACGCCTGCTTTATTGATTTCGAAAAGGCCTTTGACAAAGTACAACATGAACCACTAAGACAAGTTCTAATAAAGAAAAATATAGACAGCCGAGATATTCGAATTATATGCAATCTATATTGGAATCAAAGGACTAACAGAAAAAATTCAAATCCGTCGAGGAGTCCGGCAGGGATGTATCTTATCGCCACTTTTATTTAATCTGTATAGTGAAGCTATCTGTGCCAAGCACTCGAGGAAGAAGATCTTGGTCTGATAATAAATGGTGAGACGATTAACAATATAAGGTATGCTGACGATACAGTTCTCCTAACGGGAACGCTAGTAGAACTACAACATTTCGTTCAAAGTCTCAATATATACTGTAAAAGTTACGGCTTGAAAATTAATTTGAAAAAAAAAACTAAATTTATGGTAATCACGAAATCAAAGAACATCAGAGCTAATCTTGTAATAGACAATACAACGATTGAGCGTGTGCCCTGTTATAAATATCTAGGTGCTTGGATCACAGACGATACTGATCAAACAAAAGAGATTAGATGTAGAATAGAAATCGCTAGATCAGTCTTTAATAGAATGCGCAAACTCTTTTGCAATGGTGATATCAATATAAAGTTACGAATATGAATGCTCTGGTGTTATGTCTTTTCTACCCTGTTATATGGAGTTGAGGCTTGGACACTAAAACAGTTGACCATAAAAAACATCGAAGCTTTCGAGATGTGGTACTATAGACACATTCTCAGAATATCATGGATGGACCGAGTCACTAACATGCAAGTACTCTCCAAACTTTAGACAAAAGATGCGAAATTCTAAATGAGATAAAAACTAGAAAGATGGAATACTTGGGGCACATTGTGAGAGGTGAAAAGTAGGAACTTTTAAGAAACATCATGCAGGGCAAAATTAAGGGCAAAAGAAGTGTGGGAAGAAGAAAAAATCGTGGCTTCGTAATCTACGTGAATGGTTCGGGTGTAGTTCGATTGAACTTTTTAGGCGCGCTGCTAACAAAGTCGCAGTGGCCATGATGATTTCCAATCTCCGCTAGGAGTGGCACGAGAAGAAGAAGAAGCCTAATGAGCCGCATTCTTGGACTCTCAATTTTTCCTAGAATACTTCACACCAGAATTAGACGCAAATGCGAAGAAGATCTTGAAGATACCCAATTTGGATTTAGAAATGCAATGGGAACCAGGGAGGCACTTTTTGCGCTTAACATGCTATTAAAAAGATGCCGTGACCAAAGAAAAGATGTATTTGCATGTTTCGTGGACTTAGAAAAGGCATTTAATAAAATACGGCATGTAAAATTAATGCAAATACTAAAAAATATCGGAATAGATGACAAGGATATTCGTGTTATTAAAAATTTGTACTGGAATCAAACTGTTATCGTAAAAATTGAAGATAACTACACCGATGAAATCTCTTTACAACGAGGCGTCAAACAAGGTTGCATTTTGTCGCCAACATGGTTTAATGGTTTACTCGGACCAGTTATATAAAAAGGCACTTGAGAGATAACCATATGGAATAAAAATAAACGGGAAACTACTTAATGTGATTAGATTTTTCTATCAGACAATATAATTCTATCAGACAATATTTAAGGTCTTCAAATTCTGCTTGATCGTATTCACGAGATAGGAGAGGAAATGGGCATTAAAATAAACAAAACCAAATTTTTAGTGTTTAGTCGTGACCCAAATCCCGATGCAAAGCTTTAATTAAACGGAGACCAAGTTGAGAAAATTCGCAAATTGACATATTTGGAAACTGTGATAACGGACCAACTAGATCCAGACATAGAAATAAAACATAGAATAGCAATGTCTAAGACTACTTTTATGAAAATGAAGTCATTTCTTTGCAATAATCATCTCATTTTAGAACTAAGGCAAACAATGGTTATGTGCTATGTTTGGTCCGTACTTTTGTATAGTGCAGAAGTGTGGGCGCTAAAATTATTGATCATAACCTAAATTGAAGCATTGAAAATGTGGGCTCATAGACGAATGCTAAAGATACCTTGGACAGCAAAGAAAACTAATGAAGGGGTACTAAAAAAAGTGAACAAAGATAGAGAACTGCTAGAGACTTAAACATCGAAAAATGTCTTATCTGGAACATATAGTAAGGGAAGTCGATATAAAATTTTAAAACTGATCCTTAAACGCAAAATAGTGGGCCGTAGAGGTGTAGGAAGAAAACAAGTTTCTTGGTTAAAAAACATTCGTGAATGGACTCAGATACCAAATGCAGGACAATTATTCCATATTGCAGAAGTTCGAGAAGCGTCGGATAATTCTAATATGACACGCGAAGAAGAAGAAAAAGAAAAGACAGTTTCGTCCTTTTAGAACTCATCAGAGAGGCTCAGTAGAAAGCCCTATAGTGATTTTTTAAATTTTGCTATAAAACTTCATTATGTCTGGTAGATACGTAAACTCTATGACTGCTCCCTATCCCTTTCTTCCTCTCTCTCTGATCTGGAAACAAATAACAAAAAAAAAATCAGCAGTAAGAATATATCAATAAGTACGAGTTAATAGCACGTCAGAGACACATTATATATAATATTCGTTACAATAAAAGTAGAATGATCCGAATTTGATAATAATTTGAGGATACAATATCTCTTAGAATTTTACCTCAAACTCATGGCCGATTTCTATAAAATCGGGGCCAAGTAAGTAAACTTTTAAGTCGTTTCTACGATTCACCGCCAATTAATTAATATTTACAGGTTACGATCATTCAGAATTTTTAGTTCAGAATTTTTTGAAAATAATTTTCAGGCTGGAAATTAAAACGTCAAAGCAAATATCAAATATAATTCTCATTATAATCAACTATCGTTTAATATCATCTAAAATAATATTTTACTCTTGATATTGTAAAGACTAATACTGAATCTTGTTTATATATTTACACAAATAAAAATTTTATTATAGCTGCAAAATGTGATCAAAAAGTGGATAAAATTCCGGTAGTTACGCCATTGAAATGGTTGTTTATCTACCATACCTATCTGAATACGCTGAAAATAGAGTAAAAGTCTTTTGGTTTTTGTTTTATCTTTTGCTCTTTTGCCACCCGCAGAGATTTCAACGTCATTTCTTGTTAGCTCCATATAACATGTTGTGATGAGCATATAAATAGAATATATTTTCGAGTAGGTACTTCTGTGTTTGAAGTCAAATGCGATTGTAGAATCACTGTAGGATTTTATTAAATATATAATAGTAATTATATAAAATTTTCTTAAATGTATATAAAAATACTTAAACAAAAGTATTAAAATTTTGAATTTGAACCCTAAAAATAACCAAATGTATTTACAAGATAAAATTAATATACAGATCACTGACATTGTTTTATTGACCATACAACAAATAGCAATCGCTGCGATATTTATTTATTGTTGCGTTCGAAAAAAGACCCCCACCAAGTGTTACAACAGTGAAAAATACCATTAAACATTTTCATAACTTCGGGATCAGTAAACAGTTGTAAAAAGTGTCATGAAGGTAAGGAACCACCTGTTAGACCTGTCGATGGAGCGTCAAGACAGGATGATATATTTGTGCTTTTGTGGAAGCTAGTGAACCCTACAATAGTGTACAAATTGCTAGGGAAGCTAACGTGAATGCTCGAACTGTACAGCGGGTTCTCAAAAGGAAAGGTATCAACGTTTTAAGATACAACTAACACAAGAACTATTTCCGGAAGATAACTTTAGGGATAGAGTTTTGTGAATTTATATATAAACAGAATGAAAATGTACACTTTTTAAAAAATATTTTATTTTCTAACGAATCTTCATTTTCATTACATAAAAAACACAATCATCTCGTTGCAAGGTATTATTCTCGGAAAAATAAGCACTTCAGTGTTGCAGTGCAAATGCAGCATCTGAAAAAGTTAAATGTTTGGACTGGTATGTTAGGCGACCATATTGTCGGTCCATTTTTTATCGATGGAAACCTAAACGGGCCCAAACATTTACAACTTTCACAAAATGAGATCATTCCGGCAGTTCGACTCCTTTCCGTTAATTTTCACGAGGTTTGTTTCCATCAGGATGGTGTCGCCCTGGTGCATATAGTGACAAACTAATACGCATCTTGGCGCGCATCGCCCGACTTCTCATACTTTATTCATGTTTTCATTGGACGAGAGATCCGAAAATCCCATATAAATATTAAATTGTCTTTAAATATGGGATATTTCGGATCTCAAGTCAGTCGAAGTCGGCCCTTCACGGGCTCTCCTAGAGCACTTCGCTCTAGGGGCGATGCTCCAGTTTTCTTAGACTCTGAGCCTGAGTCTCTTTTTTAATTGCAACCTTTGTGTTTTATTTACCTATTGTAGTTGTACAATAAATAGATTTCGTCCTTTTCGGACGAAATCGAAAACAGAGCGTACGGAAGTGGTATTTGCAATCATTTATTCAGCATACCACTTAGTCCGGTGCGACATGGCGCCCAACTTATGGATTAAATTCGACATCCACGACCCGCCTGCACAGAAGGCACACAGATGCATCCACCACCGTGTGCTGGATTCAAGAAAACAGCAGGGAGAAGCATCGGATGTTGGCATATCAAGCCAACATGCCGATATCCAGGCCTTCTGCAGCCCTGAGGCCTTCGATGTGCAGACACCTTCGACGAGACAGCCTTCTTCGAAGCTAGAAGCCCCATTTGCCAACGAAAATCACGGAGTAGGACCAGCTAGCGCCTCCCTACAGTATGTGGTACGATACACCACGCAGGCTTAGGCCCCTGGCCTACGAAACCCGTTGATATGGTAAATGGGATCCGGACAGCCTAGAAGAAGACGAACCGCCGAGGGAGCGAGTACATCGACGAAGGATGGAGCTGCAGATGCTGTCACATACCACCGACCTCCTCCTGTGTTGTGCTTTTTGTGTAGTGTTGCGATTAATGACATTTTTTGAGTAATATCTTTGAAAAACTGTAAGTACTTTTTTATTTTACATGTTATTGTGCATTTTTATTTGTATTGTGTGTATTTTTAATAAAAATCACCTTTTTCCAGCCTCAGAGTCTCCAAAGGGAGGGGGATGTCGCCCTGGTGCATATAGTGACAAACTAATACGCACCTTGGCGCGCATCGCCCGCCTTCTCTTACTTTATTCATGTTTTCATTGGACGAGAGGTCCGAAAATTTAAAATTGTCTTTAAATATAGGATATTTCGGATCTCTAGTCAGTCGAAGTCGGCCCTTCATGGGTTCTCCTAGAGCACTTCGCTCTAGGGGCGATGCTCCAGTTTTCTTAGACTCTGAGGCTGAGTCCTTTTTTCAATTGCAACCTTTGTGTTTTAGTTACCTATTGTCGTTGTACAATAAATAGATTACGTCCTTTTCAGGACGAAATCGAATAACAGAGCGTACGGAAGTGTTTTTTGCAATTATTTATCCAGCATACCACTTAGTCCGGTACGACAATGGGAGTTCGGCTTACAACTCTAGAGCAACTATTGACTTTCTCAATCAAACGTTTCCTGATCAACTGACACATGATACAATTCGTATTACGTATTCGTACGATTTCTTTTTTTTTGGTTTTTCTCAAAGAAAAACATTTATATGCATCAATTTGAAAGGGCTATAGACCTAGTCGAACAAAGGGCAAAAATATATCATTTCTGTAGAAGCATTACACCAAAATATGACGAGAAATATGTATGATACATTTGGTTACTGTTTATCACAAGGAGGTGGAACATTTGAGCTCATAATTCATTAATCTGCTTTCCTAACTTTTACTTTTTGTTGAGTACATTTTATGAAGTTTGGATGTTCTTCATTAGGTAGTATTTTTTATGTTTAAGTTTGAAAGAATTTTATTGTGTTTTTTTTTATTTAAAAGTACAAATCGCATCCTCAGTGCAAGACTGCAGTAACTCAACATTTTATGAAAATGAAGTAATCATGGAATTCAATTGTAAACATGCATAGCTATCCCCTGTAAAACTTTAGTAACTTTCAAATGCTTAACCGGCTAAATATACAATACCAACAATTTGACTATTTTGCGTTTTTGTAGATAAACTCCGTGCAAAATTGTTGTAATTCTAATGTAACAGGTTACAACAGTTTTGCACGGAACATTGCAACGGTTTCAATAACAAGCAAGGAAGGCACGAAAAAAGTATTGTATTTGTATTTGTTATTTTAATATCTATATCTGTGGTGTTTAATTTTAATATACAGCGTGTCTAGGTAATTCATTAACGGCCAAGACAATAAACAAAGATTTACGAGGCAAATCTATTCATGTAAGTTTTATTTCCTTTGTGTGACATTATATTTTCAATAAAATGTGTGCGATGTAGTTTAAACATTTATTTATTAGATTGTATTAAAAACACATAAATTAAGACTAATTATTTACATCGAAAACATATTTTTTTCTTATGAAAGGAAAAACAGTTATCTTAATACTTGTGTATTAACAATACTGACAGGTTAAAAATATCTATTCTTAGAAAACTTGTTCCATAAAAACTCAATGCCAAATTGTACTAAATCTTCATGTAACCTTCCGGGCGATCATATTGTCCCCCCGTAATTCTCAACTTTTACTAAGGTAGTGAATTTCAATCCTTTTGTTAATCACTGTTCTTAAGGTAGCCTGATTAGCATATTTTTGTTATTGTCTTTTTGTTTAAAATTTAAGTAAAAATATTGACAGTTTTAGTAGCAGAAAATGTGTCTACACTTTTTACAATTTTCTCCGTGCAAAAGTGTTGTAACTTTAAAATTCTAATACTAAATATGTAGTGATTAACAATTTTCTCTGTGCAAAAGTGTTTTCAAAGTGTAACTTTGAAGTTCCTAATTTTTTTAGCATTAATATTATTCTATTTAAACTTGTATTTTTGTTAATGGCAATATAGGCTAAAAAGTATGCAAAATCATAATTAAATGTTAATTTTTCTTTAAAATTATTTCACCGATATTAGCACGAAAATAAGCAAAATCGTCTTATCTCGAAACCAAGTAAGTTTAAGCAGTAAGTCAGTTTTTTGACTTACTGTAGCCTTGCACTGAGAGTGCGAAATGATTTTTATCATCTGTACATTTTCTGAGACATGATAGTTAAAAACAAACGGCATCAGAAATAACGACTCCTCCGACAACAGTACACCAGAACCCATTTAAAGAAATTAGTATTTTATTGGGAATAAGCTACAATAAAAGGTTAAAAATTTTAACCTTTAAGAAAATAGATTCAAAACAATATTAAGAAACCATTTAAAGAACCTATAAGTAAATTTATGAAACCAAAAACTAATTATGAAGATAATACGAATTTAGTAAAAGGTCTTAACAAATGCAGTAGTTCTTAAATGGATACCTTATAATGGATACAAAGAAAGAATTAATTGATTTTTTTGAAAATGTACACGATTCTTATAATCCTTTCAGCACAGCTAAACTCCCAGCTATATTAAAAGTTGCATTACTATATTAAAAAATAAAATCATGAAAAAGTATTGCAAATTACAGTTTAAAATTTAAATCATATGTAATATATTTATACCAGTTTCCACTGGCGATGGGTCCCCAGTAGATTTATCTCTTGGTGATCTTGTCTTGCAACCATCTCTGTCGTGGGATGTGATATCCCATATGTATGGAAGTCATCATTTTAAGATACTTATTATGAAAAATAACCATATAACCTCGTTAATTCCATCCAATAAATGGTGTCTAAACAATGCTGATTGGTCTCTTTACTCTTCTTTAACTTTACAAAAAAAATTTTTCAGTTGGTACAGATCTTTCATACATAAATTGATACTAACTCTAAAATATTCCACTTTATTCAGTTTGTAATGTCAATAGCTCACGAGTCCGTACGTTTTTCAAAGTTTTCTAAAAAACTTTCTTCAGTCCCGTTTAATTTATTTTACAACATAAGTCCTTTTTTGCGACACAAAAGGACAACAGTTACGTTACCTATATTTTGTTAACCAACTATTCTATTTTTATATTAAGACACAGTTTACACTCAACTAATTTTTGGTTAAGTTTTAAACAAGATGGCAAAATTCATCGCGATTCAATGAGGATAATCCTCGTCTAGGACACATTTTTTCGAGCCACCACAAAATTTATTTAGGAATGAAATAATATTTACCTGCAATTACTCCATCAAAAAATATCCCAATTTACCTAAAAAGGAAGGCATTTAACCAATGCATCTTACCAGTCTTGACCTATGGAGCAGAGACCCTAACTTTAACGAAAGCTACTGCCGAAAAACTGAGGGCAACACAAAGGCGAATGGAGAGATCAATGCTGGGCCTGACCTTAAAAGATCGCGTGAGAAATGAGGAGATACGCCGACGAACTGGCGTAGACGATATTATACTGCGAATCAATAAACAAAAGTGGAGGTGGGCTGGACATGTTGCTAGAATGGAAGACGGAAGATGGACGAAGAGATTATTGGAGTGGAGACCAAGAGCCGACAAGCGAAGTCGAGACAGACCACCCACCCGATGGACCGACCACCTAAGGAGAATAGAAATAAACTGGATTGCAGCAGCTAAAGCTATAGAGAACTAGAGACGTTTGGAGGAGGCTTATATCCAACAATGGATGTGAAAATGGGGCTGGATGATGATGATGATGATGACTCCATCAAAAAGTAAACTCGAACTTGAGATGAAAACTAAGTCATTACTGGGTTGTCTATTATGTTCGCTGAAGCCACCCTTGCCTACATTCAATGGTTCTAAACTACACTCTTTCTCTGACGACACTGCAAAAATACATAAAAATATTGTTTCTGTTGTTAATCTTTTCTTGGTATGTTATAAATGTTTAACACTGTAATCACTTTGTAATCAATATAATTTTAAATATTTTTGAGGTTATAACCGTTAATAAAATAATCATTTTAATAAATTATGATACTCACTTTGTTTTGACTGATAAAGAAGCACTAACGCAATAATTTTATCTTCTCTCTTCATAATTTCGTCAATTATGTTGTATATAATGACAATTCTCAATTTATTTGTCAAATATTCACATACTGTTTACACTTACTGAATAAGAATTCTAAACGTTACCGCGCATTGCAAATCACGCGACTTAACTCTTTTTGCCGTGTTATCAATTTCACTAGTCTTCAAACGAATAGTGAGATAAGTCAACTCATCTCGTTTTGTATTATCATAATTTAAGATGTTTTGACAATCTTATTTGGTTTCGTTCTATTATTATAATGCTAAACTAGTTATTGACTCAACTCCTTTTTACCTTATTTAGATATTTAGGCACTGAATCTATTTTTGCAAATAACTCATTTTTGAATTTTTTTGACTCATCCCCTTTTTCCTTAACACCACAGATTTAATACCTAATTTTTCTTAAACAAAGCAACTTATTTCTGTTTTTAATAAAAAGAAACATAAATAGAGTAGTAAATGTAAAAAATAAATAAAAAAAATAAATATAAAAAGAACTTTATGGCTCTTATAAAATTGTCAGAATAAGCTGCTTTAATAAAAAGTTACGCCAAGTGGAGATGCGGACATATAGAAATAAGTTCAAGTTGAGGCGTATGTTTTTAGTACGAGTGACCGTAGATATCATTCTTTACCCTTGATGTTATTATTGTTCATAAAAGGTTATCAATGTTACAATCATTTTGGTTGTAAAATTCGGTCTAAACAATGTAAAAATATAAAAATCCGCAAATCAGATTTTGTATATTAGGTTAATATAAAAAATTATATGTAGCATGTTTTTACAATCAATATACATACTATATTGCTATTGTTTTATTTTTATTATTTTTTTTATTAGAAAAAGACGTCGCATCCACCAAAAGGTTATTTACGGAACAAAATATAAAAAACAAAGTTAAACACCTACAGATTGTACAAAATGTTTATGGATCTAAGATAATTCACTATATTGTTACAAGAACAGTTTTGACCTAGAGCCTGTAGTAGAGCGTTTGGGATCTTGTAGCGCTGTCTTTCTTGATCATATTTACTAAAAATTGTTAGAAAATGTTCGACTGTTAATTAAACGTTACACTGATCACATATAGGTGGATTTTTCTTTGTGAAAAGATAGGAGTACGTTAATCTGGTATTTCCTAGGCGTAAACGCGCAACCGCAATTTGTTCTCGTCTATTGAGCGACGATGGAAACCACTGCGACACATTATTTTTGATTTTATTTAGATTGAAATTAGTTCGAGACCACTCACTTCGCCACAAACACCACACTTTATTTTTAAAATAAGCTTCTAAGTTACTGAAAACACTTTTGTCTATCGGCTTTGACAAATCACTTAAAATTGCATCTCGTGCAGTCCTGTCAGCTTCTTGATTTCCTGTTATTCCGACGTGTGAGGGAACCTATAAAAATTGGACGCTTCTTCCATGTTCATAAGAAATAACAATATCTGGAGAATATTTAGATAAAAGAAGCTGTAGCATAGGAAGACAATGAAAAAAAATCCATCAATGTTCCATTGAAGTATCGAGTTGAATGTTGTTAACAGATTCGGAGTTAGATAATACTGAACAACTGTCTACAGAACAGTCACTATCTAAGTCAGAAAGCTCTTTCTCTAAATAGTTGTGTAGTTTCTTTTGAAGTATTGTAAACTTGCTTTTTGTAGATCTATCATTTGCATATTGATAGCTGTTTTGTAAAAGATGGAGTAAATTATCCATATCAGTAGTAAATTCTTTGATTACGCTAATAGTGTCGGAGGAGCCTTGGACATTATCAATCAGTAAGGACAATTGGTGGTAATTTAAAACGAATGGTGGGGTATGATTATCAATGAAATTTTCAAGAGTTTATCGTGTAGATGGGACTTTAGATGAGCGCGGTTTTTTTGGTTTAGAGTGTTTAGATTTTGCAAACAGATTTTCTGATGAAATTACTGAGTCTGAAGGAGGCGTGACGATCTCACCAATACTGCGTTTTATGAAAGAACTTGCGTTTTCCTAATTGCTATTAGAGTTTTCACTTAGATGCTGTGTCTTTATTACATTTGGAAGTACTGGAGCAAACTCATTGTTAATGACAGAACTCGAGCTTGAAGTTTTATTTGTAAGATTGGTTAAAATAGTTGTTTCAGAAAATTGTCTTGATGTATCAGTTTTATTAGAATTTTCTGCAGTTGTATCTAATGAAAAAAAGCTGATAGATTGGGGGATATTGCTTCCGAAGTTTGTGAAAACGGTATTGCTACTGAATGAGGTTGATTAAAAGTGTTGTTATGAGTAGTAGCGTTAGTAATTTCTTTGTCATGGAGATTTGTAGGTGTAGGTGATATGCTTGGATTTGATAATGGATAACTTGATGACTGCTGGGTGTTTGGTACCTTGTGTAGTATACTTGTTGAAGCTGTTTGATTTGGTACTTCATTGTTTGACTCAATATGAGGTGATTCCGTTACTGAACTGTTATTGCATTGGGATGATATGTGTCTTGTAGTTTTGCAAATAAAGTAGGTAAGTGTACCTTGTGACAAAAATATGCGGTAAGGTGTTTGATCGAAATTTATTAGAATAGAATCTGGAATTGGTGATGTTATAGGGCTTATATAAACTTGCCTCCAAAATCTCAATATGTGACTATATTCGGGGAGAGTCGAGCTAATTTTCAGAAATGATATTGGGGAAGTAAGCTTTAAACCGATATTCTGTAATTCTTCAACTAATACTTGATGAGGAATTGACGGGCAGACTCCAGACAAGACTAGTTTTTCTGCTGTAGAGACAAGTCTTCGTGCTGTTACAACTACGCCGAGTACTTCTATAGAGCCATGTTATGTCATGAAGTTATCTACTACGGTTTTGTTTGCCAAATACATGCAGATTCTATTATGAGATAATCTAGATGAAAAAATAATATTTTTTGGGTTGATGATTGTGCCCAAAGGAATGAGATAATCCTGCATTTTAGCATTATCGATGCAACTAAATACAATTGCTTAGGTCTTACTCGGAAAAGAGTGTGAAGCGGCTGATGCATAACTGTTTTTGATATTCGAACGTGGATTTACTGGACTGGTTAGATCGGAAGGTGTGTTTACATTTTGTGAAGTCATTTTAAGCTGTGGCGGCGAAGGCCTTACTCCGACTCTGGTAAGTGAAAAACTAACCGCATGCTACTATAAGGTACTTATAACAGCTAACCTCACAAAATGATTGTACGGTAGTATATATTTATTATTGACGTTTTCTTTTCACACTAATAAAATAATAATTACGTATAGATAACTTACGTAGTAGTATCTAGTAGATAAACACAATTTTAAAAAACTATTCAATAAAACCACTTGTTTTTATTAAAAACTAGGAGTACGATATAAGTACAACTTAACCATACCTTGCCAGGACCGGTCTCCCTATTTTTTTATTATTATTTAAAGGCAGCCACATCAACCAAATTGGTTATTAGTGGATGGATTTAATGTAAACAATAATGACAACAAATAACAAATGAATAACATACTTACAATATGTGGTTCAACATGTTAGTCTCTTAAAAATTTCACAATATTTTCTCTGGTACTCTCACTAAAAATATCTCTTATAAATAATGGAATTTTATTAGTTAGTCTTTCAGCACTATATTACACTCCGTTAATACGTGTTTTACTGTTAACGGCAAGTCATAACTCGTATATTTTGGTTAAGGTTCCTTCTTCATGAGATAATTATGTGAGAATTTGCTGTGTCCTAATCGAAGTCTGGTTAATATAACCTGAAGGCAATGGCTAGAGACGTTGTTACTCCATCGTCCAGAATTTGGTTTAATTTCTTTTAGCTTTAAGGATTTTTCTTTCCAACATTTAGCCCAATTACATATCAGCTTTTGTTTAAAATACTGATTGAGATCTTCTGCTAATAGTTTTATTATCGGTCTGATATTTGGGGAATTTGCTATTTCTCGAGCATTTTTATCAGCTAGTTCGTTTCCCTTAATGCCTATATGTGATAGTACCCACACGAAGACTGTTTTGTTTTCCAGCTGCTGCATCTTGTTTCTAATTAGTTTAGCAATCGGGTTGCAGGTATACATTTTGACAGTATATGGAGGGAATTAATTGAGTCAGGAATACTAAGGAATTTATCTGATTTGATTATTTGTATGTAATTTAGAACTTTTCTTATATTGCATACATTTCTCCAGTCATCGAGTTAATATTTTTTCCTTTGATAAACATTATCATATATTCAGCATATAATCTAGCCTATGCAGGTCTCTTGAGATTTTTTTATAATATCATTCATTGCTATTTAAAAAAGAATAGGGCTAATTACAGATCCTTGTGGTGTTTCATTGTCTTAAGACTTAATACTAGAAAGTTCTCCATTACTACGTACTGAAAATTTGCGTTTATTTAGAAAGATATTCAAAAATGCCAACATGTTTCCTTGAATTATCCAACTTTGCAGATTTGTTAATATTCTGTGTGTCATGCTAAGTCAAATGCTTTGTGGATGTCAAAGTAAACAGCTATGTATTTTTGTTTGTTACAGACGGCTTCATTAATTTGACTTTCTAAATGTAAAACATTGTCTATAGTAGATCTCAAAGAACGAAATCCAGCTTGTTTGGGTATAAATAAATAAAATTGTGATGTTCCAAATGCCACCTAAGTCTATTATTTATAATTTTCTCTAGCAGTTTTCAAGTAGAACATGTAAGCGATATTGGCGTATATGAGTTTGCTGCTGTAGTCGGTTTGTTAGGTTTTAGTATAGGGATGTCATGACATGGTGATGTGTCTTTTAACATTTGGATTGTTTCTAATAGGTCTGTTTTATTAATTAAAGTATTATATCATCGTTATTGGGTATAATTTGCTTCTTCTTCTTCCCGATAACGTAGAAAAATATTCCTCTAATTTTCATTTTTAGATTCTTGTTTGTATTTTTCAACTAATTCTTCTAATGTTTTTGTTTTCATTAATTAGGTTTCCATTTGATTCTAGGTATTTTATTTCTTTTTTTTTGGTATTGACGCTAAATATTTTCTTAACTTTTTTCCATGCGGATGACATAACATTTTCCATGTTGGTATTTATGTTAATACTTTAAACGTATTTTTCCAAGACTCTTTTTTAGATCTGGTAGTAATTAGTTTTGCATATGCCATTTTTTTTAGCTCTATCAAGGTCTCATTGCTTTCATATCTTTTAAAATTATTTAAAACTTTTTCACTATGTTTCATTGCCAATTTACACCCTTCATTCCACCAGGGTTCAACTTTGTTTTTTATTATATACTTTGTTTTTCCCATTACAATTGTGGCGGCATCAGTGAATAAGTTATTAAATAATTTTAAAGTTAAGTTTATGTCTTCTTCAGTTATATGGATGCATCACTACTACAGTGAGTGTTCTTTAACAGATTAGTGAATTGTTGACTATCGAGTGGGAACTTGGGAGTGTGATTGTCAATAAAATTTAATATTTTTTTAAGCAATTCTCGAAATTATAATGAGGGTTGGTCTTTCGACTTCAACTTTTTTTTTTGGAACTTTTTGAATAGGTGTTGGAAAGTAAGATTTTGGTTCTAAAGAATTAGTAATATCTAGTGTATCTTCTGGGCTAGGTGTTGAAATTTCAGATAAATTTCGTTTGGAGGTCGTAGGTTTAGTTATCGGAATTGTTTGAACTTTGAAAGAAGTGGGTATGTCGGAAAATGTGAGAATAATGGATGTTTGTTCACATCAGAGATGGGCATCGACACGTCGACTTTAATTGTCGACACAGACGTGTCGACAATGTCGAGAACGTGTCAACAATGTCGACAATGTCAGCAACGTGTCCATAATGGAAAAAAGTGAGGTTATGTTATGAAATTATTCAGTTGTAAACTTTGAATGTGATCTGATCTGATCAGAATCAAAATAAGTGGCAGAAAACTGAATAAAAACTATGATATATTATCATTCAAAGTATTAAAGATAGAAGGAAAGCACGCGGCTAAATGTTGTGTATGTGGAAATGTGATAAAAAATACAGCTGCAGCAAGATTGCAAAGTCACAGGTAAGAAGAAATATTTTAATTAATTTTAGCTGGATAGCTATAGAGATCTATTCTCTGAAATTGATATTTGTATCGGCTGATAACTAACCCCGTCCCGTATTTTCATTTTAAGAAACGTCTGCAAGTTAGATCGTGTCAATGGTAATCAATCCAATAATGAAATGTCGCATGTTTCGATAGACGAAAATACTGGCTCAGACACAGGTTTTACACCTACAGTTAATCCACAAGTGAGTATATAGGACGTATGTTCTACTACATATTTAGCAGGGGCGGATCTAGAAAAAATTTTGGGGGGAACTTTTTGAACTTACATTTATCTATAATATAAAAATGAATCGTAAAATGTGTTCGGAGCCGCATAACTCAACAACGCATGGATCACCATTTCGGTAGTAGTATATTGGAGAAAACATGGCGTCAAAAACCGTATAGCCATCTAACGGCAAGAAGTGAAAATAACGCACTATATATTATTGTAGATTTCTTGATTACTATTTAATTAGAATTCGGAAGGGGACATAAATTGCATCAGTTTTCACCCCAGAATTTGTATTCTGAGGTTTTCACGTTGTTGCATCTCTATATACAGGGTGTCCCATTTAAAAAAACACCAAGTTTAGTATTTTACGGCAAAAAAACGGATTGGCCTATTGAATTAAGTACAAAACGCTGTATCTATGCCAACTTCTGTATACAGGGTGTCCGTAGATCCGCCCTTTATATTTAGTCACCTTAGAGTTTCTTTTTATTTTGAATTTTAGAATACAACGAACGGTAGTTACGAAGTTATGGAAGATGGTTCGCTAGCTATTGTGACTGGAACTTCACCTGAAAACATGCTAGATGGAATTATAGAAAATTCATTAGATACCGATGCCGCCTTATTGGAATTGGAAGAAAACAATGGTGTAGCAATTCAAGGCACTTATAGTATTGTTGAAAATATGATGTTATCAACTACTGATACTGAGAGTAGTAATTTGACTAACTTAAGTACTCCAACTTCCTCCAGCACAAGCTACACAAGCACGAATAAAAGAAATTTATTCGCTACATCTCAAGCTAGACCAGCCAAAAAATCAAAGAAAATCACCGACTATATGGACATATTACAAGAGTATGAAGAGGAGAAGATAAGCACTGCACTAGCCAAATTTATATTCGGCTGTAACTTACCATTTACTGTGGTAGAATCACCTCTCTTTAAAAATTTTATAAAAACGATCCGTCCTGCTTATTTAGACAAAATTCCTGGCCGGAAAAAACTTTGTACATCGCTTTTAAATAAGTGCTATGAAGACTGTATTGAGATTTCACGTAAAAAAGTGGAAACCGAGTCAGTCATTTTGTGTGACGGTTGGAAAAACTCATCTACTAATTCTAAAACGGTTGTGACAATGTTGCATAGTGCAGACGGAAAAAATGCCTTTCTTGATGCTTGGGATTTAACCACGGAGTCTGAGACTGGAGAAAAACTTGCCGAAATAATAACAGAATCTAAAAAAATTGCAAAAGAAAAATACGATGTAGATGCGTACGGTATAGTTTCGGATAATGCTAGTGCAATGATTAAAATGGGATCCCTCCTCAAGCACAACATGTGGCACTCTACGTGCAGTAGCCACACCGGCAACCTTTTAGCCAAAGACGTGCTGGATAAAAAGTTAGTCGACAATGTGGTCATTGTCCTCAAAGAATTTAAGCAACCAGATTTAGAAAAAATGATAGTTGATAAGGGAGGGCGCAGAATCCAATTGCCGGCCGAAACAAGATGGTGCTCTTACCGAGATTCTTTCAAAAGTCTCCTAGAAAATCTGGTATATATGAAACAAGTAGCCGCTGTAACGAAAAAAAAGATTAAGCCGAAAGTCAAGGAATTAATCTTCAACGATGAATTTGTGGATGAGATTCAACAGAACATAGAAATTTATGAACCCATTTGTAATCTGATCAATGCTTGTCAGAAATCTGACACATCTGTAGCAGATGCCGTTCATCTGTGGCTCAATTTGAATCTGCCAGATAACCTTAAAGAAAAATTGAAACACAGACAACAAATGGCGTTAAACGTGTACGCATTAACTGCGTACTATCTGCATCCGAAATATGAAAATTCCAAGCTTACGTCAGAGCACACTGGTAGAATAACTCAGTTCTTACTCAGAAAGTTGTGCAATCAGGGCATAGAAGAATGGGACAAATTTAACACTAAATCGGGTAAGTCTTTCAGACAAAATTATCGCTCTTTTGATTTTTAATATATTAGGTTTACAATTTCAGGAATATTCTCAACACTTTGGGAAAAAGGAGTTGAAAAGCCTCTAGTATTTTGGCGAGTGGTCAAACTGGAATGCCCAATTCTTGCTAAAATGGCTCTCAGACTTCTAAAAATGCCAGCCTCCTCAGCTCAAATCGAGAGACTCTTTTCAAATTGGGGACACATTCACAGTCTGATAAGAAATAGATTAACGTTCACTAATTCCAAGAAATTGGTACATATTTATGTTTCATTAAAGGGAGAGTATCCTGATAAAAATAGTTATGACCTGGACGAGGAAGAAATTGTAGATATGGACGGGGAAAGTACAACTATTTGATGTATTATTGGTTAAATGTTTTCTTTGGTTAAAAATTAGCAAAACCGCAAAATGTTCTAATGTTTTTATTATGCAGTCTCTGCCAAAGCACGAAGAGATTCAACACTGTTTCAGTAATTATTATACTATAATTATTATAATAAAGAGTTAGTAAAATTTAAAAAAAAAGTAAACGAAATGTTAGGAAACAAGGTAAGGTTTCAATGTACTGAGATATGTTTGATTGTGGTTTTGAATCTTACCTCGTTTACTGACGTTTAGGTTTACGTTTCTTTTTAATTTTTTTAAACCTTTCTGTAAATTTTACGAGTTTACGAGTAACGATAGAAAATTAAAAATCTATGAAAATTTGTTTTGCTGGTTTTTTCTGGTTTTGCATCTATATGGTAATATTTTAGATTCATTACATTGCATTACTCTATCATGAGGTTTGCACATAATAAATTGTCTCTATATGATTCTATTTAAAATTCATTTACACTTGAAAAACCTGCAATCAAACAATTATGGAATATCCTATGAATTTGACAATTGCAAGTTAATAGTGAGGTTAAAAGTTTCAAAAGTTTGAGATTATTTGGTCTCTTTGCAACTTGTTGAAACATTAATGCATACTTTTTCAATAAGTCAGCGCAGCCAGATTAACCTAAAATTTCAAATTAGTGCGCACGGAACGTCATTCTGATCGTTTGCTAATTGTCGACATACTCGACATTGTCGACATTGGCAACAAATTTAAATCACTCGACATCGACATGATTGTCGACATGTCGACAATCGAATTGTCGACATGACATTATCGACACCGCCCATCCCTGGTTCACATATCATTACAGGGTCAGTAGTATTTGATATAGACTCACTTAAATTATTGCTGTCTGAGGAATGGCTTAGAGAGGAATTTTGTTGTTGTGATCTAGTATATGAAGAAGTTGAAGCTTGGAGTTGAGATGCAAAATGACCTGTTTGCTTGAACTTATAACATAATGTATCTGTTGTAAGAAATATGCGATATTTTAAGTCATCACAATTAATTTCAAATGTATCGGGAATTTAAAAACTATTTTCTGGAGGAGATATGTACACCTTCTTTCAAAAACCAAGTATGTGACTGCACGCTGAATCGGTTGCTTCAATTTGTAAGAATGTAAGGGGTGACATTAGCAGTAATCCAATAGTTTTAACTAATTTTTCAATAAATTATGTGGAATTGTGGGACTAACATTGGTTAGAACAAGTCTTTGTGACGGTTTAAATAGCTTTCTTACTGGTATTACTGTGTTATTAATTTTATTAAAATTGTGTTCTCTTAAAAATTTGTCTACAGCTGATTTACTTGATAAGTAAACACAAACACGGTTGTTTGAAATTCTGGATGAAAAAATAATGTTTTTCGGATCTACAAGTGGTCCGAGTTCTAACAAATAATCTTGTAATTTGAAGCCCTCTATTGCAGAAAAGATAATTGCCTGCTCTTTGCTAGGTAAAGTTATTGGTGAGTAAATCAATACTGTGTAGTATTTTTTAGTGTTTGGTAAGTTCTAAGTCTCAATAATAACATTGCCGTTATTACTATTCATTTTCATCGTTTTCGATTTTTTCGGTTCCATCAATTCGGCTGAGTACGGATCTGTTTTATTTAAAAGTTGACGGACAACCACCTTTTGATAATTGCTCTTTTTATTCTAACCCAATTTTTGGGTTAGCTAAGACAATAATTTATTCCGTTTATTATCATGCAATCAAACAAAATCGAAGTTTTCTTTAATCACGTATCATTTCCTGTACTTAAACGATCACTATAATCACTTTAGTAATCATTAACTTGTTAATTATCGGTTTTTACAATTTATATTTTAGAGCTATTTGTGAAATCAGTTGCTGGTAGCACGATCCACTGTGAAGTGTATTTTAGTTTTGAAATTGAAGTAGACAAAAATAATAGTACCTGTTTAGTGATTAAACTTGAGAAGTCGCTGGTTTAAATTATATTGAATAAATAATTATAACGAAAAAATGTGATATTGTTGATACATAAAATTGGTGAAAATACCAATTATAAATTGTAAAAGTAGAAATAAATTAGAAATAAACTGGTTTACTCAATAATGTTTTATACAAAAATAGACTCACCTCTGATTCGATTGATGAATTCGTACCAAGCTGTAGAGTTGGTCGGTGGTACCGACGCCGGGACGAGGGACGCCGCGTCGCCGAGATTCAGCACAATGTGTTTTCGTTCACTCGTGACGAAGAAGTGGCAAAAGTGTCCGTCTTGAGATCGCTACCAAGGCAAAACCGCCCTCTGATCGTTGGGTGGTCAACAGATGCAAGTGC